>PVJN01005327.1:0-83275 GCA_004026805.1 Lasiurus borealis
TCAACAGAAACTATGCAGGCCAGAAGAGAATGGCAGGAAATATTCAACATGATTAATAGCAACAACTTACAACCAAGAGTGCTCTACCTAGCAAAGCTATCATTCAGAATTGAAGGTCAGATAAAGAGCTCCACAGATAAGAAAAAGCTAAAGGAGTTCATCACCACCAAACCAGGATTATATGAAATGCTGAAGGGTTTTCTTTAAGAAGAGGAAGAAGAAAAAGGTTAAGATAAAAATTATGAACAACAAAGTGATACCAAATACATACCTATCAACAAGTGAAACTAAAAATCAAGTGAATAAAATATCTGATAAACAGAATACACTGGTGAATATAATAGAATTAGGGGCACAGTAAGAAAATGAACTAACAATTCTTGGGGCAAAGGAGGGGTGAAGGGTGCAGGAAGAGATTGGACAGAAATTTTACACCTATGGATGAGAACAGTGGTGGGGTAAGAGTATGGGGTGCGGGGGGGGGGGGATCAGGTGGAGAGGAGCTATGGGGAGGAAAAAAAGAGGAACATCTGTAATAAACTGAACAGTAAAGATCTATTTTAAAAAGAGAGAGAGACGTATGTAGTACTATTTGTAATATTTTAAACAATTAAAAAAAGGAAAGAAAATCATGATCCATACACCATATGACAATATTATACTTCTCCTTAATGATTTTCAAGCATACCTTCCAAGTTGTGCTCCCCTTCCATAGGCATTCATCTTTAAATTTACAAATAAAAACTTAAGTTCAGATTCTACTCAGGCCTGAATAACCAAGTTATAGGGTTAGAGGCCATAGTAGTATTAAAAAGGTCATTTCACCCTAGCTGGTTTGGCTCAATGGATAGAGCTTCCTGTGGACTGAAGGGTGTCGGATTCAATTCCGGTCAAGGACACATACCTAGATTGCAGCTCAATTCCTGGGTGCAGGAGGCAACCAATCGATGTGTCTCTTTATATTGATGTTTCTGTCTCTCCCCCTCTCTTCCATTCTCTCTAAAAATCAATGGGAAAATACCCTTGGGTGAGGATTTTAAAAAAAGGTAATCTATGGGTCTTCTGTATCCAAAATTAGATGATCATAAGAATAATTCCTGTTGAATACAGCTGTGAAAACAACATGTAAGTAGAAAGGAAGCCTAATGAATAATTAAGGTCAGGAGCCCCCACTTCTGATAGGAAAGTTTCCTGTCATATCTCTAAAGTCTCACAAGAAGAAAGCTGTTGATAAAGAAGTTCCTAGAGAGAAAGGGAGAAGAGAACCACTGCCATCTGTGCTCCCCTCCCAGCTAAGGGTCAACAAATGGGAATGGCAGCAGCAACCAGCCTGGATATGTACCAGCTTCAACTTTCAGAACTTCCAAATCTACCAACTGGGAAACCTCTCAGAGGATATGAAAAAAACTGAAACCACCATTCTCAATTTGAAATGCAAATGATACTTAAATGTGTTGAGTCTAGCCTGCATTCAAAGTACAGATTCCCACTAACTTTGGCTGCGATCCAGCCTAGACTTTTGATAGACAGCCTCTTCCACTGTCAGATTTTTCTAATTGTTATACAATATAAGAGCCAATCAAAACCAATCTTCTTACAACTGCCCCCCGTGATTCCACTTCTCTGCACATGCGATGCGCTATGCTAAAGAATTTGTAAATAGATCCAGATAGTATCCAAGTTTGCCAATAGTAAAGAGGAAAGAAAAGAAAGAGTTGGACTTTAAACAGAAGTAGCAGCAGATGGACAGAAGGATCAGGATGGACTGCCAAGATGATTAGCACTAGAAACCATTAGACCATTCAAACTTCCAAAACTATGTCCTTGTCAAGGTTGCTGGTACATTACCAAAATCAATGGTAGTGTAATTAAAAGGTAAAAGAGAGAGAGAGGAAGAATTGAACTGAGTTATCAGACATGACATAGTATAATCAGAAACACAAGATTCTTAGAGACTCACTTATTAGTTTTGAAGAACTTCTGCCATTTGATAAGGCCATCCTTAACCACAAGCAATTTCTGCTTTGTAGACTCTTCGTTTTCTTCGACTTCCTGTTTAAATTTACTCACTAAGTTTCTCCATTTCTGTGTCAACTTTTGCAACAATGCAAGGTCCGAAGTGTCCTAGATAAAATGTATGGAATCAAACCACTTTTTCATTTATTAATGTAGCAAATAATTATTTGCATACATTAAGCCATTATTAATATTGTAATACCAGAGACATCCATAGAAAATGGATTACAAAATTAAGATATTCCTCTTTTAAAATATCATCAGTGACACTACTATATAGTCCCTTCAGTGGTAGATTTTCCATGGAACAAGTATTGGGGGCAAAATTTTTTTCTTTTGCAACAAGAGCCCAATTTCCCCAGGAAATTCATAGCCAAACAGAACCACATGTGAATCTGAGACATTTATCTGGCTGTGGAACCTGGGAGAATGTTATTTAATCTATTTGAGATTAATTTTCTTATCCATTATAATAGGACTAAAGGCCTGGTGCATGAAAATTCGTGTGAGGGGGTGGGGGATCCCTCAGCCTAGCCTGCCCCCTATCATAGTCCAGGAGCCCTGAGGAGATGTTAGGAGGTGATCGGGCTGATGGGGGGATTGGGGGGTAGGTGCCACCCTCATCATCCTGCTGCTGCTGCCACTGCTGGCCCTCGCAGCCACCATGGCTGCCAGCCCTCCTCAGCCCTAACAGGTACTGCGGTTTTGTCCAGAACATCCGGAAGACATTTGGTCTATCTGGTGTAATTAGCATATTACCCTATTATTAGTATAGACTGTCAAAAGAATTAAATGAAATGACTAGGGTAAATGGTTTGAAACACTAAGTACCACTTTCCTCCTTTGTAACTTAGTGTGCTCACTGAATTTCCCTATTAAATTGCAGAGACTACATCGATAATACAACTATTTTAATAAGCACAGCTCATTACAATTTTTTTAGTTTAATAGAATAACTATAAATAACATATACAGTGTTATTAACTTAGATAAGCTGCTTAACTTGCTTTGATTAAAAGACCTTTATTCACCTTTCTTTTGATTTTTCTTTCTGCCACAATAAAGCACACATGTAAAACTATATTTAAAATTTAACCTATAAACTTAGCAAAAGCCTCTTATAGTCTCAACCCTCAACAGCTGGATCTCTTTTTCCTTAAGTTACGTAAACTGAGGTTTACCTTCGTTGACAGCATTATAATGAAATGCTTAGCATATTTATTCCAGGCTTTTTCATTGAGGTAAAGGTTTTTGGCCAATATGACTCTATTTTTTTGAATTACCTATATTAAAAAAGAACTGAAATTAAGATACTAAATCATTAACAAATAACTTTAATTTATTAAACTCAAAGCAATTTTACACTGAACTATGAACTCAATCACAATGATTTATATAAATCATGAACTAGTTTGAATCACAAATTTATATTTTCTAAAACTGCTAAACTAGAACCAAATTGGAGTATAGTAAGTAGCAGAAATTCTCACACAATTTGATAACAAATACCAGTTTACAACCCTAGCTAGTTTGGCCCAGTGGATAGAGTGTTGGTCTACAGACTGAAGGGTCCTAGGGTTGATTCCAGTCAAGGACACATGCCCAGGTTGTGGGCTCGATCCCAAATGTGGGGTGTGCAGGAAGCAGCTGATCAGTGATTTTCTCTTATCATCATTATTCTATTTCTCCCTCTCTTCCTCTCTGAAATCAATAAAAAATATATTAAAACACATACACAAAAAAGTCATACACTTAGTAATTATTGAGAACTTCAAAGAGCTTTTCTATATATAATTTTATCTATTGATATTTACTATATTGCAGGTTAAAACTGAAAATATTTAAAACCCATTTGTTAACTCACTTAAATATAACATTAATAAATTAATATATGTTAACATAAATAACATTTTTATGAAAAAATAATTTTATCTTCCAAAACAAAAAAGAATTGGAGAAAAGGTCACCACTTTCACATTAAAAAAAATATATCTTTAATAGAATAGAGCTGAATTTTCATATTTGTTTCTGCATTCAATCTGTTGCAATATTCCATATCATGTAACTTCAAAAAAATACACTACACTCATGTGAGAATGACAGTGAGGCAAATAACATTCTAGCATTAAGATGAAAGTAGTTTTAACATAAATAAATAAATAATTAAGTGAAGAAAAAAAGATGAAAGTAGTTTTGACCTCATGAAAAGGTCTTATAGACAGACCCCCAAGAGGTCATACTTTGAGAACCACTGATATACTGAATCAATTATCAGTATATAGTCATTCAATGAATGACTGTTCTAGACACTGTGCATGTAACTGTAAACAAAAGAAATAAAGTCCTTTTCTTTAGGGAGTTGACATGCTAGCTGTCATTTCCTGTTGGAGGGAATTTTAGGGTGATCTAACACAAAGCCCATCAATTCGAGGCATTCTTTTAGAGAACCCTCTGCCAGCGGTCAATTCTCTACTGATTAAATACTTCTAGAGAAAGGAAACTCACTTGTCTTCATTATTTTTCCTAATGAATATGCTTAGCTCCTGGATTTGTTTCTTATATATTTACTGTCATGACTATTTCCTCTGGGCATGATAATGTCCCTTTTAAATTCTGGATCAGGATAGAACATTGAGTCCTGAATAAGTTCTGACTATTCCAGAGGAAAATGGGACAAAAAACTGAATCTGTTCTAGGTCATAATTTGCTATCAATTTTCTAAGTCCCCTATGTGAGAATAGGCAACTTAACAGCACACAGGTAACACTTCAGAAAAAATAGAAGATTCTTGCTCATACTTCATAGATTCTCGTGAAAAAAAAAAAGAACCCTTTAAGTGGGCAATAGCCAGGCACCCAATAGTAAAGAAACAAAAAAAAAAAAAACATAACTTTCCCTCTCCAAAGTTCATAATATCTACCATATTCATCAATTAAATATGCATCTTCATGTTTTTATTTGACTCTTCTTCTTTAAATTTATTTTTATTGTTGAGAGTATTACCAATGTGTCCCCATTTATCCCTTTGCCCTCCTCCCACTGGCTCCTACCCCATCATTTTTTAACTTTTGTCCAACTGAAATTTGTAAAATGAAATTTTATTCAAACAAAAAAGAAGTTCAAGTTATGATTCTTAATGAACCAACCTTTAGGGCCAATTCATATGTGGCTGTGCTCCAGATATCTCTTTCTACCATTAATTGTTTAATATCATTCTCCATCCTTCCTCTTTGTAACATATATAAGTCATGGTAATCTTCTACAATTCTAAAAGAAAAATTAAGAAACAGCTATAAAGGACATTTTTAGAAAGAAGAACTTTCTTTTTTTTTAAAAAAAAAAAAAGCAAGTTGTTCCTTTAAAACTGATCATAAGGTAATTATAGTATAATTGCTGGATATTTTGATAATAGAAATAGAAGAAAAATGTTCATAGTTCATTTAAAAATCTCACAAAAGTTAAGGTAAAACCCTAATTGGTTTGCTCAGTGGATAGAGCATCAACCTGTAGACTGAAGGGTCTTAGGTTTGATTCCAGTCAAGGGCATGTACCTTGGTTGCGGGCACATCCCCAGTAAGGGGAGTGCAAGAGGCAGCTGATTGATGTTTCTCTCTCATGGATGTTTCTAACTCTCTATCCTTCTCCCTTCCTCTATGTAAAAAATCAATAAAGTATATTTAAAAAAGAAAAAGAAAAGTTAAAGCAAAAAGTTCAGTATACTGTTCCCTGCTCTAAATATTTTTCATTATATTCTTCTAATAGAATTTTCACAATATGTTATTCCAATAACATAACACTATACCTAATAAAAATTTTAGAAAACAAGTAGCAATAATAAAGTAATGTTATTGTTAAGCTTGTATTTCTCAAAGACTTAGGATTCTTTATTAAAGGCATAAAGCCCAATCGTTGTGAGATATTATATTTTAAAATTACATATAAGATTTAAAGAAATTTACTTGCCATGAAAAGAAATTCTCCACCAACCAACCAAAAGCTAAGTATAATTAAGTACCTTTTTTCTTAAATATATTTCCTTTGTGTTTACAGAACATACCTTTTCCTTCTAACCTACACTGAAGCTGATCTTAGAATTAAAAGTCCTTCTGAGATTAAATACAAACGAAGAAATAGCAAATGAATAGAAGCATTTAATAAACCTTTTAAAACACATCCTCCTAAGGAATATTAACTTTGCTACATGAATTAAAAGCCAGCAAAGCACTGAACCCTGGCTGCTTTCAAAATACAACGGCATGTTACAGAGGCAAAATTGATTAATTGCATCAGAAACCATATCTCCCATTGGACCACTTATAGAAGAAAAAAAAAACTGTTAACCCCAAAGAGAGAATAAAACATTAAGACTATAGTAGAATCACTAAAATCCTCCCCTAAAAAACTAGACTCACACTATTCATTACAAAAATGCAAAAAAACAGGTTTCATACCAATCCAATTAATAAGATATGGGCAAAAGGTAACTCTCCCATCCTGATGAATGGATATAAACTGGTGCAACTACTTTGTGGAATATTTGGCAACATCTAGCAAGACAAGGCTATGCATATTATATGACACAGTAACTCCACTTCTAGGTATACACCCCTAGAAGATTATCACTCAAGAAGACATCAGACATCTACAAGATGTGCATTACAATAGTGCCTGGAGGAGTTAATATATGTAATGAACTTTACACTGTTGTAATTTTTTTCTTATAATTTTTTTTTATATTTTATTGATTTTTTTACAGAGGGAAAGGGAGAGGAATAGAGAGTTAGAAACATTGATGAGAGAGAGACATTGATCAGCTGCCTCCTGCACGCCACCCACTGGAGATGTGCCCGCAAATTAAGGTACATGCCCCTGACCGGAATCTTCAGTCTGCAACCTGACGCTCTATCCACGGAGCCAAACCGGTTTCGGCACACTGTTGTAATTTTAAAAAAACCTTCAAATGCCCTTGACCAGAATCAAACCTGGGACCTTTCAGTCCCCAGGCTGACGCTCTATCCACTGAGCCAAACCGGTTTCGGCTTCAAATGTTTTTATAAAATTTTGAAATAAAGTACAAAGCAAGTATGACATAATGACAAACATTTGGTAACTCACTTGGCATTCTTTTCAGCTTCTAAAAGAGCTCTTGCCAAATCCTGGTGGGTCTTCTCTGCATCCTTTGTTAACTTCATATCATGTGCCCGAACCAAACACAGCTCCCTAAAATAAAGCAAAGAACTTTTATAATCATAGTTACAGATTTCTAAAACTTTCTACCCAGGAAAATCAGGTTTATATTCAAGAATCTTTGCAGTTATCACTGTACATCTCTTCTTAGTTTTTCCACCTTATAAACCAAATCAATAAACCTCATGTACATCTGGATGGACTCTTGCCAGGTTTGGAATCAAGCTGGCTAGAAAAGGCAGGAAGAAAATGGGGCGGGGGGGAGGGTAACCTCTAGAATGGAGTGAAGGTAGGTGCTGACAGGCAAGGCCTCCAGGCTGCTCTATCCTACCCTCTGACCTGTCTATCCTACCCTTTTCATTCTTGCCACTAATTATCATGCTATGAGTTTAGGTGATCACTGACCTTGATTGCTATATAATGCTTATTTTCTTTGGCATTTGAACTTTAACATCCATAATCAAGACACTGCTCTGTAAACCTGATTTTTAAAAAAAAATCTCTATCTTAGACGGAAGAACCAGATCTTTTCCCTACTGAATATACACAGAGCCCTTGTTTTGTTAACCTGTGTAATCCATGACTATAATATCTATCTATATCTACTTCTATATCTAGTCCTTTCTGTTCTCTTGCTAAACATGAAGAGTTCTCACCTTTAACCATTCTATTTTCCCTGAGTATTCTTGACTCACTTTAGAGATATGGCTTTGACTTATGTGTTTAAGATAATCAGTTTTTACCTGGTCAGTTCCTCAATAACATTCTTAAAATTGTACAATTCTTGCAAAATGCGCTGATCCATCAGTCGCTGAGTTACCAAGTCCTTGTAGAAATCAATCATCTGCCGGGCAATTTGGTCAAGCATTTGTACATACCGTTCTCTGCATGATAAAGAAGGAAACCAAGAAATCATGCAGAAGAAAAGGAAAAAGGAGTGAAAATATGAGAGAGAAAGTAATGTTAGAGAAACACTGAATAGACACAAATACAGAAAAAGAAAGGGATTCAGGTTGTGTATTCCTACTATACTCATACACATGAATGAACTTTGAAGAATTTTAATCAGTCATAATTGGAACATCAGAGATGCAAAATAAAATAAAACATCTTTCTTTCCCTTGTTCTAAAGTATAAACTCTATCAGGATAAGAACCATGTCTTACATATTTATAACATCTAATAGAGTGCCTTGAATATAGTGTGATTTTTATAAATAGGTGAATTCATGAATAAAACTACTGTCCTCAAACTGACCAAAATGTAACCACTATTAAAAAAAAAAAAAAAGACCTGCCTTTGCCAGTTTGCTCAGTGGTTAGAGTGTCAGCCCATGGACCGAAGGATCTCAGGTTTGATTCCTGGTCAAGGGCATGTACCAAGGGCAGGTACCTTGTTTACAGGTTCAAACCCTAGCCCCTGGTCAGGGCGCATGCGGGAGACAAAGTGTCTCTCTCACCTTGTTGTTTCTCTTTCTCTTTCTCTTTCTCGCCCTGCCCTACCTCCCTTCCACTCTCTCTAAAAAAAAAATCAATGGAAAAAATATCCTAGTATAAAGATGAAAACAAACAAACAAACAAAAACCTTAAATACAAAGTTGTCTCTTTTGTTTCTGAATAAAACCAAACAAAATATTTGGAAATGTTACAGATGATAAATTACAAATACCATAACTAAGCAGTCTTCGTTTATATTAAAAATGATTGAGGCCGAGACTGGTTTGGCTCAGTGGATAGAGCATCGGCCTGAGGACTGAAAGGTCCTAGGTTTGATTCCAGTCGGGGGCATGTACCTTGCTTGCGGGCACATCTCCAGTGTGGGGCATGCAGGAGGCAAATGATCGATGTCTCTCTCTCATCGATGTTTCTGACTTTCTATCCCTCTCCCTTTCTCTCTGTAAAAAAATCAATAAAATATATTTTTTTAAAAAGTGATTGAGGTATTTTATCCTAACCCTAAGACCCCCAAATTATAATATATTTGAGTTGGAATGCTCAGTTCGTTTAATCTCTTACCCTCGTGCAGAAAGATTTAAACACCTAAAGTGAAAGACAGTTTATCAGCTTAATATACAAGTTATATATCAGGAAATACCAATTTTAAGAATACCTACTAATATAGGGACAAAATTCTCTGCAGGGCCTTCTCATTACAAAATAACTAAAACCATGCTACAGCATACTTTTCGAAGCATTAATGGGCTCTCAGGAAGAAAAAAAATATTTCTAGGAATAAAAAAAAACAACAACAACAAACAAAATACAATAAGCTAAGAATGGAATAGGAAGTGGTACACAGTATTTATTAGGCAAACCCAAAGTCAAGGTTGCCCCAGTAAAAATACCAACATTGGGTCCCAGAAACTAAGTCTTCAGGCATCTTTAAAGTGAGAGACCGGAATGTAAAACTACTGCATCAATCCAGGATTCCAGAAGGGAGAAAATGCAAATACTCCCTTCAGGAAGCATCCATGATTTATGTCCTAAGGATTTAATGATTAAGATTAGGCAAGCATTAGCCACATAAGCAAAAACTGCAAAATACTTATATAAATAAACCATTATGAATGAGACTCAGATGAAACAAAAAACTAATGGTCTTCATATATTAGGGTTATAAGATTTAGAATATAAAACTATGCATGAAATATTTGAGAAATAAAATATGGAACCTAAAAATTAATAAATACTAAAAAACTTATTAAATATGATGAGACAGATATGGAAAGAACCACAGAACTCTTAGGAGAAAGATATAATTATTGAATGGTAAACTCAACAGATGGGTTATAGCAGTATAGCTAGTTAAGAGGATATTAATGTCCTGGGCAATAGCCAGGGACCCAATAGTTCCCAGAATGCAGCACAGAGACAAGGAAATAGAAATTATGAAAAGGAGATTAAGAGACAAAGCGCATAGAATGAGAATGTCTAATATAAGTCTAATCAGAGTTCCAGAAAGAGAAAACAGAGAATGGAGAACAGACATTCATCAAAGAGGTGATCACTGATAATTTTTATTCTAAAACTTATGAAGAACATTATTCTATACATAAATACAACAGTTATAAAAAGAAATCCAGTAGAAGTAAATTTACTCTCTGGCCTAAAATAATGACAACAACAACAAAAGACAAAATATGTGAAACAGTTATCAAAACACTGGATATCATACAGTGAAAGAAAGTGACTCCTGAGCGATCAGAAATAAAATAAGCCCTGTGATTGCTCCCACTGGACTGAGTTAAGGAGACAGAGCTAAGAGTCTAGAGAGATCAAAGTGATTGGAGTTCAAGGGGCAGGTACCGGAGAGAATGGGCCTGCCCAGAAAGAGACCTCGGGAAGTCTGCAGAGTGTCCCCTTAAGCATTCAGCTAAGTAATGACCAAGTATAAACGTGAACCAACTACCTGAGCCCATGGTGCCTATTCCACCTGGCAGGATAGGAAAGACTCATGATTCGTGGCGCATTGAATACAGTTCATAGAAAAGCCTTGCTTGAGTAGTATTCACAAATAACTAGCCCTAAATTGAGCACTGTTTGGTTCCACTTAAAGGCACAAAAGGATCAAACTGTTTTCAAGTAATTTTATCATGTCCTGGACAAAACTCAAGAATATTTTTAGGAATAACGAAAATATACAACACTCATCCTAGCTGGTTTGGCTCAGTGGATAAAGAGCCAGCCTGCAGACTGAAGAGTCTCAAGTTTGATTCCGGTCAAGGGCACATGCCCAGGTTACAGGCTCAATCCCCAGTAGAGGGTGTGCAAGAGGCAGTCAAACAATGATTCTCTCTCATCACCGATGTTTCCATCTCTCTACCTCTTCCTTCCCCTCTGAAATCAATAAAAATATAGATGAAAGTATGTATATGTATATAGGACTCAATATACATTTAAATACATAAAAACATATGTAAATATAAAAAGAAATTTTATACATATGACAAAAAACTAGTTTCTAGGTTACACAGAGAACTACTCAATAATAAAGAGAAAACACAATTTTAAAATAGGCAAACATTTTAAACATTTCACAAAAAGAACACATTCTCAATAAGCTCATAAAAAAGTATTGAACATAATCAGTTGGCAGGGAAATGCAAATTAAAACCATAATAACATACACACCCACTGGAATTGTTAAAAATAGAAAGACTTGCAAAACCAAATGTGAGTAAAAATATGTAGTAACCAGAACACTCCTACATTCTCAGTGGAAGTACACAATGGTCCAGCCACTTTGGGAAAAGATATGACAATTTCTTATAAAAATAAATGTTAACCTACCTTATGAACTGGCATTCTCACTGCTACTATTTACCCAAGAAATTAAAGTACATTTTAAAGATTTAAACAATTATGTTCATAGTATTTTTTTCAAAAATTTTTTTGAAAAAAATACTATGAACATAATTGTTTAAATACCCCTAAACTGGAAACAACCCAGTGTTCATCAATAGGACAGATAAACAAACTGGTTTTTGTTCCATCATACCATACTCAGAGTAAAAAGGAACAAACCAACAATACATGCAACAATATTGATGGACCTACTTGTAATCTCTTACACATAACAATAGATAGTCCATGATCCCATTTATGGAAAGTACCTAAATAGGCAAAGCTGATCTAAGATGGCAAGAAATAGGAACTTCTGTAGAGTGGGGGTGGGTATTTACTGAAAGAGAGCATTAGGGAACTTTGTGGGATGATGGTAATACTCAATTCTTTATAAGAGTTTGGGCACTATATGCATTTGTCGAAAGTCAGCAAGCGCAAGATCTGTGCATTTCAGTAAATGTAAATTTTACATATAAATTTTACAAACTAATAAACTCTGGTTAATAACATACATGTGGAAATATTTAAGAGAAAATACACAGATATCTGCAATTTACTCTGCAGTGAATGAAATTGATAGATGAATAAAAGAATGGCTAGATGGCTAGAAAAATGATAAAGCAAGTTGATATAAAATGACAGAATCTAGGTGGTAGGTATATATGAACTCACAGTAAAATTCAATTGATTTTTATAGGTATTTGGAAATTTCCATAATAAAATGTTGGAGGAAAATAACAACTGAAAATAAGTCAGGTGCCTGCATTCAACCAAAAAGAAATACAGCATCAGCCCTATTTCTGTGGAATCAGAGTCCTGTTCAGCTCACACCGCTCTCACACCCACCTGGCAGTTATTCTTGCCCCTATAAAAAACAGCTATTATGAAATGCTGTTTCATATGAAATCCTCCTTCTGCAGCAAGAGGCCTCAGAGGCAGGTTTCTGAAAAGCAGAGACACACTCTAGCTGACTAGAAAGCGCTCAATGAGACAAAGCACAAAGCTACAGTGACATGCAGAGAGAGGAGGTTCAAGGTTCATACCGAGCATGATTTCCAGGGCATGCGTGGTGTTGCCATTTCCTGGGGACTTCTAATGATTCGCACAACAAAACTGTGAAGCAGGGGAAAACTCTCTTAAGACAGCGGGCGCCAACTGGTGGTCCATGAGGTCCAATAGGTTGGTGACCACTGCTCTAAGATACCAGGCTCAGGACAACAAAAGACTTCCCAACTGAAGGTTGCCCCTAGACCTTCAAAAGAGCTGATCACTACATTATTCTGGACCTACGGAATGTTTCACCATTCCACAACACATCATGAATGTTTGCAGCAATCCCCCCGAGACCTCATTGCCTATTTTCACCTACTTTGTATTCTTAACTCCAACATTACCCTATTCTAAATCCTAGGCTTTGAAGACCTAGTCTGATCCTATCTCTGGAACTCTGGAGTTAGTATTTTTGTCTCCCCAGTGTCTGACTCAACTTTTCTTAAAGGGCTTTGGCTTGCCTGCCTGTCTCTTCCTGTTTAGACTTCCTGGGATAGAACCCCACTCTATTTTGGCCTCTAGAAGCTAATGCCTAAAGTCAGCTAGAAGATTCCTGCTAAACACCAACTACTCAGAAGCGGAGGGTTTGGATACACTGTAGGTCATCTAGTTCTTTTGCCAGGATTCCTCACCTATCCCTCCTGGCTTTGTTCTTAGGTTGACACCTCAGACTTCAGTTGTCCCTATCCTCATTCTACTTCGGCATTCTCCAGCTCGTGATGATGTTCCAACAACTTACTCCTTTGTATCTAATCTTGACCGTCTCTTATTAAAGGCCCTGCTCCTAGTATCTCAGCACTGTTAGACAGGAGAGGTCAGCTTCCATAAATCACAGTGGACAAATAGGGCAATTTTATATTATTAATGCCCATTCAGGAGAAACAGATACAATTCTATAGCAAGAAAGCTGCATAACCCAGTATTTTAATTCTCCTGTTTCTTTCAGCTTTTGGAAAGTACCAGTGTCATAAGAGGATAATAATAATAATAGTATTTATTATCATCATCTATAACAATTATACTTATTGACTACCTAATTCTGTGCTTTCATTTAAACCTCACCACAATCTTAGGAAGCATTTTAATGCTTGACAGAGTAGACATCAAAATAAATATAACTGAGTAACGATCAAATAAACAAATAAAAATTTTCACAGTAGCTATTATTTTCATTTACAGGTGAGAAATATAAGGCTCAGACTTTTACCTAGATCAGAAACAGATGATATTTTGAAACCAGATCAGTCTATCTTCAGAATCTATACTTTTTCCATCATTTCACATAGTTCACTCCCAAAAGAACATGGTGTCAAACATCTCAACAGCAATCATCTTAAGGAAATTATCAACTATTATATTTTTTATTATAGAAAATACAATAATCAATAGGACAAAGAAGTATACTTCTGTGATTTTTCTCAGATGCAGAGATAAAACCAGAATTCAAATATAAAATTCTGGAATAGAAACTGGAATACTCCAATAACAGCTCTCACCTGATTTTAGACAGTAGTTCTCCTCTATCTGCGCAGTCCACAGTGACTTGTCGAATAAGTTCATGAAATACTGTATTATAAATGGTCTGTTCCTTCTTCAATGTATGTAGCAGTTTGTGCATCTGGCAGAAGTTAAGTTAATTAGCATTTATTATAGTCTTGTCAGTAAAAACATGTTAGGACTTAATCACCCTGTGAACTAAGTTTTAGAAACACCTTGATTAATTTATTTCACTTACATTTTGTCAGCCTGAAAGGTCCCAGGTTCGATTCTGGTCAAGGGCACATACCTTGGTAGCGGGCACATCCCCAGTGGGAGGTGTGCAGGAGGCAGTTGATTGATGTTTCTCTCTCATCAATATTTCTAAGTCTCTATCCCTCACCCTTCCTCTGTGTAAAAAATCAATAAAATGTATTTTTTAAAAAAATGGCAATGAATAACTACCTATCAATAATAACTTTAAGTATAAATGGATTAAATGCTCCAATCAAAAGACATAGGGTAACAGACTGGATAAGAAAACATGACCCATATATTTGCTGTCTACAAGAAACCCACCTCAGAAAAAAAGATGCACACAGACATATGGTGAAGGGATGGAAAAGAGTTTTTCAGGCAAATGGAAATGACAAAAAAGCTAGGTATTAATACTTGTATCTGACAAATTAGATCTCAAGCACTGTTCCCAATCCTTTACATTCATTATGTCATTAATCTCCACAACAACGCTATGAGGTAAATATTATTATCATCTCTAATTTATAAGTGAGGAAAATGAGGCACAAATCCATTAAATGAACTTGCCAAGTGTCACCAGCTAATAAATGGCAGAGTCAGGATCCAATACAGGCATCCTACCATCTGGAGTGTATGCTTTTAACCACTAACTAGGTCACACAGATCTTTACAATTACCTGGGTTGGCCCTGTATAGTCCTGACTCTCCACACCAGCCCTCTCTAGCATAGTATCCATCACATCATTCAGTTGGACCACTTCTATTCTTTTATTGGGTTTCCTGAAAGATTAAAGTGGCAGACTTAGTAATTAGTGTTACAACAGGTCATCCTAAATCACCAAAAACAATATAATATGCATAAATAAAATGCATGTACTATGGATTATTAATGGTATCTTCAGCATTAGACCTGTAAATATTGATCTAATGGGCATATCAATAATACTTTTTAAAAAAATAAAGAATGCACGTAATATGATCCTCTCTTTCATAAAAGAAAATAATGTTCACTCTCCCCAAAATTCAATTCACCTATTGTGTATGAGTGTAAGAACATAGAACATATGGATAAACACATAATATTTCACAATGTAAGACAGGAAAAGGACAACGAAGAAGAGAAAGAAAGAAAGAAAAAGACTGTATCAGGCCAGCCGGCATGGCTTAGTGATTAATCATCGACCCACGAACCAAGAGTTCATGGTACAATTCCGGGTCTGGGCACATGCCTGGGTTGCGGGCTCGATCCTCAGTAGGGAGCATGCAGAAGGCAGCTGATCAATGATTCTCTGTTATCATTGATATTTCCATCTCTCTCTTTCCCTCTACCTTCCTCTCTAAAATCAATAACAATATATTTTTTAAAAAGACTAGTAAAATGAAGAAATACTAATGGCTAAATGTAGCATATAAAAGTATTCTGTGTATTTTATATACTTTATTATGTATGATCCCACAATCCCACTTCTGAATATTCATCCAAAAGAATTGAAATCAGGATCTCAAGGAGATTAATAGCACCCCCATATTCACTGCGACACTAGTCACAACATGTGAAAACAACATAGATGTCCATGGATGAAAGAATGGGTAGAGAAAATGTGGTATATACAGACACTGAAATATGATTCAACCTTTAAAAAAGAAATTCTGCTATATACAAAAAGGTGTATGAACCTGGAGGATATGACACAAAGTGAAATAAGCCAGTTACCGAAGGACAATACTAAATTATTCCACTCACATGAAGCAGCTAAAATAGTCAAACTCATAGAATTATAGACTGAAATTGTGGTTTCCAGCGGTTGGCAGGGGAGGGAAACAGGGAATTGCTAATTAACAGGCATGAAGTTTCTGTTATGCAAGGAAAGTTCTGCAGATTTTCTGTCCAACACTATACTTATAGAGTTAACACTGTATTGCACAAACATTTGTTAAGAGAGTAGATCTCATCTAATGTTCTTACCACAATAAAATAAAATTTAAAAACAATCAAAATAATTTTAAAACTGCTAAAAAGCATCTTATAGTACTTAAATATAATAAATATGTAAAAATTGAATATGCAATTGGACAAATGAAAACACTGATTAGATAACAGAATTGTGGGCAATTACTATCTTGGGTTTCTGCTGTCATCTTAATATTTTTATGTAATAAAGTACCAAGAAAACTGTATATTTTATATATTCTATATACAGTCATCCTTTCTAAGAAATACTTTAAAAAATAAATTGTACTTACATGGATGGGAAGAGCAATAGCCTGTTTTCACTATCTTTGAGGAGAGTCGTATATTTGCTGCAATAAATAAGACAGGTAAGTGTTATTATAAGAAAATTACCTGGCCTGTGTATCACATATCACAACATGATCTACTTAAGACCTCATGGCACTGAGAAGCTGGATGGTAATCAGAGAGGTCCACCATTTTGCACACAACATCAAGCCTGAATAGTCTCAGGCATCTACAGATACAGGTACAGTGACATTTATCATATTTGGAGCTTTTGAAAATAAAGGACTTTAATTATATTCCTTAATATGTCACAATATGAAATGTTCCTATATTCATTTAAAAATCAGCCTTTTTTGAAGAATCAGGGAAGGAAAAAATGGCGGCAGAGTAAGTGGACATGCTCCTAGGAACAAACTGGAATTACAAATAGAAGATAGCCTTTTCAAAGGTGGAAGAGTGTTCTAAGAACACTGAAGTAAGCAAAGTTAAGTGACTAAACAAAACCCCATTTTCCTGACTCCCAGCCTTATCTGTCCTTTGGAAGTGCTTGTTTAGAGCTAAATGAATATCGTGAGGAGAATGATCTGCTAATCCTTTGAATTCATTATTATTTATATATCTTTTTTCCTCCCCCTAGTTAATAAGCATTTCCTTCGGTTCTTCCCCCTACTGGAACACAGTTGGTTAATAAGGTCCATTTTCAGAATTTAGATCAGTGAAAAATCTCCAGGGAATGTAAAGACTCAGTTTAAAAAAAAATAGTATGTGAGGAAATATCCCAGGTGCAATGAGCACACCTCACAACCAGACCTTACTTTCTAAATATCATTTCATATCTGAAAAATTTTGAACACTGAAATAAATATCATAGTGAAGAATTATAGCCCATTGAAAACAAAAAGAAATCCATGAGTCCATATGGTAAAATCTGAACTAATAAATATAGAAGAAATGATGGAGTTAAAAAGTCATCAAAGCCGAAACCATGGTGGCTCATTGGATAGAGCGTCGGCCTGTGGACTGAGAGGTCCCGGGTTCGATTCCGGTCAAGGGCATGTACCTTGGTTGGGGGGACATCCCCAGTAGGAGGTGTGCAAGAGGCAGCTGATCAATGTCTCTCTCTCATTGATGTTTCTGATTCTCTATCCCTCTCCCTTCCTCTTTGTAAAAAATCAATTAAAAAAAAAGTCATCAAAAAGATCTATAACTAGTGCATTGCTAGAAAATATAAAATAAGTATTTTTGATAAAGGGTCATGATATCTCCAACTTACTCTTGAATACTGTGTGTGTATGTGTGTTTGTAAAGCAAATGAAGTACTAGGTGAGTCAGGATAGAAGGCATAGGGAATTTCTTCTATTTTTGTAACTTTTTAATAATTTTAATTATATAAAAATTAATAGTTACCCCCCAAATCAGTTCTATTTGGTTGGCAAAATATTGTCCTGAAACCATCATCACAAGGAAATGCCATATAACATATGTATTGGATAAGGTAAAAAGAGTGAGACAGTCTGGATACCTATAATAATAAAAGCATAATACGCTAATTAGACCAGATGTCCTTCTGCATGACCTTCCAGAAGAAGCCAAAGCTGCGAGGGAAGCCGGTCCCGACAGCCACGGGAAGGAAGGCCCACCCTTCCATGAAATTCATGCATTGGGCCTCTAGTTTCATTATAAAACATTAATCCAGTTCTCGTCTGTTGTTCTTATTAATCCTCACCCAAGGATATGTTTTCTATTGATTTAATTTTTTTTAGAGAGAGTGGAAGGGAGGGTGGGAGAGAGAGAGGGAGATGGAGATATTGAGTATATAACATAGTACTCACTCATCGAAGCACTCTAAACCTGAAACTCCTGTATTTGACACAATGTGAAATTCTTCAGGAATCAAAGTATCTGTTAGCTTCTTTGGCTTAAGAAGAATGACAAGAATGAAAACATATTTTGTTTTTAATGAATTGCCCAAATCCTAATTCCTGTCCCAAAGGGATGCTATTTATTAAGAGATTCTGATTAGAAAAATAATATTAGTAGTAACACGGGACATGGCAAGCAGTAAAAAAAACTGGCAGAGCATGTCTTTAAAAAAAACACAAAACCTGAATTAGCCCTAACTGGTTTGGCTCAGTGGATAGAGTGTTGGCCTGCGGACTCCAGGGTCCCAGGTTGGATTCCGGTCAAGGGCATGTACCTTGGCTGCAGGCACATCCCCAGTGGGGAGTGTGCAGGAGACAGCTGATTGATGTGTCTCTCTCCTCAATGTTTCTAACTTTCTATCCCTCTCCCTTCCTCTCTGTAAAAAATAAATAAAATATATATTTTTTAAAAAACTTGAATTATATAATAACTTTGGTCTATTAGTTACAGGTGTCCCATATACTATTCAGAAATCCATTGACTTGAAAATTAAACAGGAATTTGAAAATCACCTTAGCAATATCCCCCAAATAAGAATTCTACAACTTTAAACTGTGGATTCTAAAAAAATAAAATAAAAATAAAATTTTTAATTTCCTAAACATCATTTTTTAAGAAATAATTAAAAGCACTTTGAAAACTGATAAGCAATGCAGATTGCATTACTTTATATTTTGGGAAAACAATTTTTCTTAAGAGAGGAAGATGAAATGATCAAATTTCTTTTTTTTTTCCCAAAGCCAGTCCCCAAAGGCAGAGCCTCGCCCCCAACAGCTGAAGCCAGTCCCAAAGGGTGAAGCCTAACCCCGAAGAGCCTAGCAAAGAACTAAGAGCCACATCTAGTCCCCAGAGGCTCCAACCCTTTCTTTACCTTATGAGGCACAATGGTACCATCTTGTGATTGTAGTGACTGGTGGGAACGTGGCGGACAAAGTACACTCTCCTGAGCTGCTCCTTTACAATACTTAACATCGTACAGGAAAGAAATATCCCTAAAAATTAAGAAAAAAATATATTTATAAAATCAATTTTGAGTCTGGCAAGGGGATGAGAGTTGGAAAGGTCCACACACAGCCTTCTCACGGGTAGAAAGGGGCACAAAACTGGTCTCTGTACCTCATACTTATGAGGGCTATAAGGCATCAGACCTGAGTTCTCACCATATTCTTCTCTCTTCCACCTCAAATTTCTCCACTCACATCACAAATAAATTCCTTTCCTTTAATCACAGTTCAAGATATATTCCCTTCCTTGGGATTATTTCCTCCACTTATGTCCTCGATTTCATCTTTGCCCACATCCTTGGGGATCTCATTTCACCAATCATAACCTCTGTGTATCTTCCCCCTCTATTGGAACATTCTTCTTGGCCTATAACTGAAGTCTTTCTGCCTTCTAAATATCTTCCTTGACCATGCACTGTCATTTTACCAACATCAATTGTTTATCAATGAAGGGATCTACCATCTATCTCTCATTTTCAGTTAAACATCAAACTTCTCGCAATTTCCCAGAAAAACTGATTTCCATCTTCATCTCTGTTCTGAAACTATTCTCCAGGAAGCTGACAATGACTTTCCACTGCTAAGTTATCAGTTCTTATCTTCCCCTACTTCCCTGGATTTTTCCCAGGGTTGGTCATCTCTTTTTAAAAACATTCTCCTCTATCCTGTGTTGCTGGAATCCCCTGGTTCTTCCATCCTCTCTAACTACTACTCCTCGGACTTCTGTGACCTCCTGGCTACTAAATGGAAATGTTCCACAACGCTCTGTCCTTATCCCTCTGTTCTTTACCGACACTTCCTCCCTGTCAATGGCATCAAATCTTCCCTTATGACATGTGTTACCTCCAGGCACCGCTGATTATCTTCCTCCGTCCTAACTTTCATCCTCCAGTATTCACTAATTCTGTCAGTTGGCACTATCACTCTATTCACCAACATCTCAGCATCCATAATTGATTGCTTCCCATCCTTAGCCCTCGATATCCACTTATCACTAACACATTCATTTTACAGCCATCCTTGTATCATTCCATTGGTTGGTCCTTTTGTCTTTTGCCAATACCAAAAATCATTCCTCCAAGTTGTCATTATTTATGTGCATTCTCAAGTTCCTCTGGTATACCCTACATGCTTCTACTAGATTTATCTCCCTACAGAGATTATAATCACGTTACTTACACTGCACATAATTTTCAGAAGTCTCTGTCCCTTTCCCCAATAGTCATTATGGAATCCAGTCTACTGGTTCCCCTTGATGGTTGTCAGCTGAAGGCCATTCCAAGCTTCTAGTGGCCAATGACAATTCTTAGCTTGTTTTTTCAATTCCTCCATCTTCAAAGCCAGCAATGGCAGGCTGAATCTCTCTTAGATTTCAAATGTCATCCTTCTTCTCCTGTCACATCTCTCCAACCCATTCAACTGCCTTCCTTTTCCACTTTTAAAGACTTGAGCAATTAATTTGGGCCCATCCTGATAATCCAGGATAATCTCTCCATCGCAAGGTCCTTAACCTTAATCACATCTGACAAGTCCCTTTGCCATGTAAGCTTCCAATGGTTACAGTGAGAACATTTTGGGGGAAGCCATTATCCTGCCCACCACAAAACAGATCTTCACATTTAAAAAATTGTAGTCAGGAGTTATTTGACATTGAAGCTTTAATATCAGTTAATTGCCATATTCAGATACAGCTAATTATTTTTTCAAAGTACTTCAAACATCTCATAATTAGTAAATTATTACTATTAATAATGATAGCCATGATCTGATGGCATAAAATATACTTTATGACACCTTAGACTCAAGGACACAAAAGTCAATGGTCCAAGATCCTACCACCTTTTCTAGTACTGATATAGCTAACACCTTATATATAAATAGCACTGTGCTCTTCCATTCATCATTTCATTTGTTGTTCTATATCCCTGGGAAGTACACCAAATGGAGCATGTCTATTATTCTCTTTTCATAAATGAGAAGATAGAACTCAGAGAGACTAAATAACCTATTCAAGTACCAGTTAACATTTTTTTTTCCAGATGCAGTGATATTTCAGTAAGAAGCAAATAGAGTTAAGTTGACAAATGGGCCATGCACAGAAAATGAGCAGATCACAATGTTTCACAGGAAAATGTTGACATTTAGAGTATTTTTAGGAATGATATTAAAACAATAAAGAGTATTTATGGATTTGATCTGAAACAGTGTAAAGGTTAAGTGTTCACTTTGAAGAAAACCAGGGTTTAAGCACTTATTTGTCAAGGTTTCCTACATCTTGAGGTTATGTTACCCAGCATTCCCCAGATATACTAATACAAGAGGCACTAGAGGCATTTTGCTTGTATGATCTTGTCCTTTTTACTAGGGCACAAGGAATAGGCAAATAAGGGGACAAATAAAGAATGGCATGCAAAAAAGAAAATGTACAGATTGCTGAACCTCAGAGAGAAGTTAGGGGAGGGTGGGTGGGAAGAGATCAAGCAGTGAACTTGTATGCATACATGCATAACCCAATGAAATGGTGAGCGACTAGGGAGGGGAGCGGCTGCAGGCTTGAAGAAGTTAATGGGAGAAAAAGGAGAATCTATATAATACTTTCAACAATAAAGTGTTTTTTTTTAAACATATAAAAAAATTTTTAAACAAACTAAAATTACAGTTAGCACCTATTGCCATCCTACCGATAAGGTGGTCCCTTTTCAGATTGTATTGTGATTCATCAGATACTGAAAGCTTCAAAATATTTGATTATGATTTTTCCAATGCTTCCCAAGGAAATCATACAAAAAAAAAACAAATATTCATCTGCATCTCCTCTACTGTTTTCCCTTTTTACCTTCCAGCTCCAGTCAGGGAAACAGGATGGTCAATCAGATATTTGAACTTATTCCTTCGAATGGGGCTATGCCAGACGTGATCAACAGCGCGTGGAAGGGTACCCTGGTAAAGAATAAAAACGTGAACACACAGCAGAGGGCGCACTAGTCAAATAAAACTTAATCATTTTGAGTATTTCCAGTAGGGCATTTGTTTATTCTACACGAAGAGAGCAAAATTCTTTTCCAATATTACAGAGAAAGACTGAAACTAGAACAATTCAATATGAAAGAATAATATCAAGACTAAGAGTAGTAGTGATCATTTAGGTAAATCACACAAAAACAAGTTAATGGAAATAGTCAAAGTATTCCTTAGAAACATCCATGCAAAAGATTTTTAGTTTTCAATATAGGAAATGAATGTAAACATACTTTTTAAGACATCTTGAAATATATAACATATGCTCAAATAAATAATGGATACCAAAAAGCTAAATGTTCCAAAGTACTTTATACATGTATATACACACCTTTGGGATTTTAGTTTTCTTAGGAGGCAGTAAGCTTTCAGGACAAGAACCAGCATTGGCTGCAGAAGTCAGAGAAAGAAGAACTTCCTGAGGGATGAACTCATTCTGAAGGGAAGACAGACAGGGTTTTGAGCCATCCACCATATTTTTTGTCTCTCTTAGTTCAGGAAGTCCTAAGAAAATAATGGGGAAAAAAACATACTGTAGTTTTTTTTGGAGTTAGTTAGAGGTTCCCAGGCTGACTCATCAATCCCATTTATATGTTTCTAACAGAAGAAACACTGCATTTAGTTGCCAAGAATACTTAAAATACTCGGCAGCACCTGATCAAGAAAAAGAAACTCAAATTGCCTGCCTTACGTACACTTCCATCAGAAACAGGTTCAAAAGCTCATTATTCCATTACTCCAAATTCAAAGTTGAAAAATAAATTCACTTCACTTGCTCAATTAACTTGGACAGCCTTAAGATGATGGGAATATCTATTGTCCCATTGATGTGAATATGACAAAAGAAGCCTCCTGTTCTCAAAACTGTCCAATTATTTAGTACGTATATTTTTTCTATTAAGTTCAAAGGTAGAAATGATTACATTAAATTGGGCATTTATAGAGTGGATGGGATCTGGATTAGGTTTAAAAGTAAAAGTAGAATTGGGATGTTGGAAATGGAATGGAATAATCTGAGCAAATTGTTAAGAACAGTACATTGCCCTAACCGGTTTGGCTCAGTGGATAGAGTGCTGGCCTACAGACTGAAAGGTCCCAGGTTCAATTCCGGTTAAGGGCATGTACCTTGGTTGCGGGCACATTCCCAGTAGGAGGTGTGCAGGAGGCAGCTGATCGGGCTTTGTGAGAATGGCCCAATTAAAACATTTTCTAATTGATGTGTCTAACTATCCTTCTATCTTCCTCTCTGTAAAAAATCAATAAAATATATTTTTTTAAAAAGGAGGAAGAACAGTACAGAATGTCCTACTCGGCCTGACTAGGGTGGAGGAATTATAAAGGTACGGCTAATACAGGAAAAGGTCTCCTATAAAGTCAATCAAGGAAAATTAGGTTGTCACTCTTAAAGAACTCTCCACTAGTTTCTGCCCCTCCCTTAGTATGGCTTGTGTTAATTTCTCTAAGGAGAATCATGCTTTGATCATCACCAAAACTTCTCAAGTTTGCCAAAACCGGTTTGGCTCAGTGGATAGAGTGTCAGCCTGTGGACTGAGGGGTCCCAGGTTAGATTCCGGTCAAGGGCACGTACCTTGGTTGCAGGCACATCCCCAGGAGGTGTGCAGGAGCTAGCTGATCGATGTTTCTCTCTCATTGATATTTCTAACTCTCTCTCTCCCTTCCTCTCTGTAAAAAAAAAAATCAATAAAATGTATTTTAAAAAAAAACCTCTCAAGTTCACAATATCAAATCTGTTTCTTGAAAGTTAAGGGTGGTAATCAGTTATCAGAGGAAACAGAAAACAAAGTTCAGATGTGGCTTTAGCACAATTTCTCCTACAAACAAAAGAATGAGTCCAGCTGATTCTTATTCTAATACAGATCTACATTTATCTGTACAGGAATGGATATCTTAAATAAGGTATTATTTTCATTTAGAATAATTACGAAAACCTGATCCGAAACTGGTTCTTTAGTAGGCACCCCCCCCTAAAAAAAAAAAGAGTACTGTTTCATACAATTAATGGCATTTAAAATAGGGTGAATTTAAAACAATATAAAATCATCAGCCTTTGAAAATAAATTACACAGGTGGAGTAGTGAAACAGCACCCTGACTCAAAAATACTATAAAAGGAGTGGCTTTTATTGCAACAAGTGTATTGAAAAAACAACAACAACAACAACGAAGGTAATGAAGATATCCTGAAATCTCAGATGAAAGAAAAGGGTGGACAGATCTTGACTTCTGTCTGTGGCCATGATGATTTATGTCTGTAGGAGCCTTAAAGAACTTTTACCTGACTCTTCCTTGGGTACAGAGACTCTCAATTTTTTGCCCTCGAGAGACGTGGTGGGCGTTTTCGGGTGAGCCATAATAAACAATGCCTCAAATCACTCTCCTCAGTAATTTGAAATATCCTTCCAGAAAGCTAACCTGGAAACAAACCACAAGTTAGGCAGAGCTGCCACCGTGACCTGCATGGAAGAAAAAAAAAAGAGTCCCGTTAGGAGCTTATGTTAAATATCGGAATGAGCAATTCATCTATCACGGGCTTGTCTTCCTCCAGGAGACTCCCGCGCCCCACCCAACGCGGCTCAGCAGCCTGTGGGCGGGTCAGGGTCAGGGTCAGGGTCAGGGTCAGGGTCAGGGTCAGGGTCAGCGTCCGAGTGGAAGGAAGGACACGCCGGCCTCCCGCCGACCGTCGGCACGGCCTCCGGCCGCCCCACGGGCAGCGCCTCGCACGCCAGCTGCCCAGGCTCGGGTCGGTAACACCGTTCGCACCGTTTCTGTCTTATACCTGAAGGGAAACGGACACTGGCAACGCACATTCGCAATCACATTTCCCGCCAGACATCTTGCACCCCCCCGCCTTCCCGGGGAACGCCGGCGTGTCGTCATGGCAACCTAGGACCCCGCTCCTAAAGCCGCTCTTCAGGAGGGCTGCCTTCGGCGGTGCCTGACAAGGAGGGAGGCGGCTGAGAATCCCAACAGTCGCTCGGGGACACAGTGTACGTTTTACATCGCAGCACAAGTGCAGCAGCAACAGAATAAAAATATTTTAATCGGGCCGTTCTCACCGAGCCCGAGAGTGTTCAGGGGAGGGCCTCCTACCCACAGGCTGGCGATAGTACGCATGCGCCATCCTCCTCCCCGGGGGCCGCCTCTGGTTTGACAGCTCGTGGGCCGTCTCTTAAGCGCTGTTCGCGTTACCCCCTCATCTCACCCCCGCCCCGTTCCCGCACCTAATTCTTCGCTGTTTTGCATATTTTCCTAAAAGCCAAATTCTGGGAGGGGGGGGGAGACAAGGGTAATTAAACCCTGAGTTGCCATTGGTTGAGGTTTTATTGTGGGCGTTGCCCCGTCCTTGCAATCTGGACCTAGTTTCCTAAGACACCTAAGCAGCATCCTCCAGAGCACGTGGAAGGCATTCCTTGGTCGGAACATTTGGGGAGCCGGTGTTATAGTAATAATTGCAGTAAGGATAGAATATAATAAGTGTGAAGTTAAAGCATAATGTGAACAAATTAATAAGCACCTGTAAGTGACATGTATGCAGAAAATAAAGTGATATCTGTACCCCATATGTAAGACCAGATAGCAGGCAGGGCTCCTGGGACCCGCTGGTAGGACACACTGAAGACGCACATAAAAGGAGCAAGTCCCGAAGGAGATCAGGGACACCCTCTCTGCTCCTCCGCAGACGGTGGCTCCTGATAAATAAACCGTGTGTGATTCGTGCATTGTCTTCTGTTGTTAATTTATATTCGGGCAAACTCATAAATTTAAGTACCTTGGGTCGCCGTGTGGTCTGTCCGGTTTAGGCATCCTGGATCACCTGTGCTTACTTTTAAAACTGGTGATCCAATGCACAAGCAGGTGTAAGGTAATTTTCTCCCAAAGTGTACCGCATTTGATCCTCGCCCCTCAGTGGTGTTGTGACTGCATTATAATCAGGAACCATACCAAGATAATGAACTCAAAGGACCACCTTGCATAAACTTAACCTAATTTTTTAAAAATCTAAGGAGGACATTGATAGATGAGATAGAGATAAGTGAACAGATTCAAGAGATACACATGAAGTCTGTAGGATTTGGGAAGTGATTGAAACTGTGGTGGACACATCAAAGGTTACTTCTTGCCCTAGCCGGTCTGGCTCAGAGCATAGAGCACTGGCCTGCGGACTAAAGGGTCTCAGGTTCCACTTCAGCCAAGAGCACAAGACTGGGTCTGGGTTGTGGGCTCCATTGCTTCGCCCCAATAGGGGGCATTGCAGTAGGCAGCCAATCAATTATTCCTATCATTGATGTTTCTCTCTCTGCCTTCCTCTCTGAAACCAATGAAAAAATATATTAAAAAGGAAAAGAATATGGTTCCTTAATTGTTAAAAAATTAAAAAGTTACTACTCATTTTCTATCCTGTGCAATGGTGTGATTATACATGATGTTTCCTAAGCAAAGATCTGGGTTAAAGTGGCTTAAGTATGTCAAGTACTAAGTACAGTAGATGAGAAGATAAGAGCATTACACTAAGACTATTCAGAATACAACTGCTACTTTTGTGAAAGATCCTCTCATAATTTTGAATTATACCAAGAACCCTAAAATGGAGTAAGATAAAAATGCAAAATGAACAGGTACAGCGGTACCTCGAGATACGAGTTTAATTCATTCTGTAACCTTGCTCGTATATCAAGTTGCTCGTATCTCGAAGCAAATTTCCCCATTGAAATCTATTGAAATGCCATTAATCCGTTCCAGCCCCCAAAATGCCACCCCAGTTGTTCTTGTTACCTGTTTTTGAATAAGAAAAATGTATTTATAAATGACAAATATTGTATAAAAACATAGTAAAAGAGAATGTAAAGGGATAAACTGGTTTTATAAAGTGTATTTACCTACTCGTTACACTCTTAATGCTACACTTTATCCCTTAACTGAATGTAATTTAACTAATCTTCACTGAACTTAATTGCTACTGGTCTTTGCATTTTGGGCCAATTTAAAAAAAAAAAAAAACGTGTCCAGTGAGGTTTGCCTCTTCCTCCCTTTCAGAATGTTTCTGAAATGGGTGAGGCAAGTTTCATTGAACAGCTCCGATGCACGACCAGTAGCAACTTTTTTGGGGTGTTTCTTTTCCACGAAGTGTGACACCCTCTCCCACATTCCTAAGATCTTCTTTATCTCACTTGTAGAGATCTCCTCCACCTCTGGCTCCTCCTCAAAACCAATTTCTTGGAGAACCATTGCATGTTGCTGAGACTGCAACTCTTGTAACTCCTCCGTGGTGAGTTCCAGAGAGTGCTCCTGGACAAGCTCATTCACGTCTCTCTCATCCACCTCCAGGCCCATAGATTTTCCCAGAGACACTCTCTCCTCCTCCACTGGCACCTCGGGTTCGAATCCTTCGAAGGTACTTTCGGCTACGGCCTCAGGCCACAGCTTCTTCCATGCAGAGGTCAAAGTCCTGGTTGTAACACCCAGCCAGGCCTGATCAATAATTCTGAGGCATATCATGATGTTAAAGTGGTTCTTCCAGAATTCTCGAAGGGTGAGGTTTGTGTTCTCCATTACCTCAAAGCAGCGCCGGGACAGGTGCTTGATGTACAGCTTTTTAAAATTAGAAATCACTTCCTGATCCATGGGCTGCAGGATAGGAGTGGTGTTGGGAGGTAGGTAGACAACCTTTATAAACTTGAACTCTTCGAGGAGTTCATCTTCGAGGTTTGGTGGGTGAGCAGGAGCACTGTTGAGGACGAGGAGGGCTTGCATGGTTAGGTTGTTTTCCTGTAGATATTTCTTAACAGAAGGGCCGAAAACCAGTTTACCAACTCCACAAAGAACTGCCTGGTGACCCATGCCTTCGGGTTTGCTCTCCACATAACTTGCAGTTTATCTTTTAAAATCTTATGTGACTTAAAGACTCTGGGGTTTTCCGAATGTTATACGAGCAGAGGCTTGATCTTGCAGTCGCCACTCACATTGGCACACAGTGCGGGAATTAGCCTGTCCTTCATGGGTTTGTGGCCTGGCATCGCCTTCTCCTCTGCCATTATATAAGTCCTATTCGGCATCTTCTTCCAGAAAAGCCCTGTCTCGACACAGTTGAAGACTTGCTGGGGGATATATCTTTTGGCTTCTATCAGTTCGGAAAAAGTTTTGAGGTAATCCTCAGCTGCCTTCACATCCGAACTTGCTGCCTCACCATGCCTGACGATGGAGTGAATGCCGGACCTTTTCCTGAAGTTATCAAACCAGCCTCTACTGGCTTTAAATGAGTCTTTCAATGCTTTGTCCGGGGAAGTGCGCGGGGTCTGCTCCAGCAAATCACCGTAAATCGCTCGCGCCTTCTCGCATATGATGCCCTGTGTTAATGTATCTCCTTTAAGCTGCTTCTCCATCACCCACACCATCAGTAGGTTCTCCATCTTTTCATAAAGAGAGCTACGGAGCTTAGAAATTATTGTAACGCCCTTAGCTGGCGTTATACCCTTTATCGACTCCTTCTGTTTAAGCACAGTGCGTATCGTTGAAGTACTACGCCCGTACTGCCTTGCCAAGTCAGCCACTTGCACACCTTGCTCATATTTTTCTATGATTTCACGCTTTAATTCAATAGACATCATCCTCTTCTGAGCACTGACCTTTCCACTCGCTTTCTTGGTTATAAAAAGAAATGTGATAAAGTATGTAAATGCACAAAAGATACTTCGACAACGAGATGAACAAGCACACTGAGGCGTGGGAAACTATGAGACACTCGAGTCACGTGCAGCCGGCCGATCCGTGCGATTACTCATATCTCAAATGTTGCTCGTATTTCAAAGCAAAAAATTGCTCGCTCAATGGCTCGTATCTCAAAAATCTCGCATGTTAGCACACTCGTATCTCCAGGTACCACTGTAATAATCTTCCTAAATAGAAACATTAAGACAGGAAGTGACAATCACATTTGTAAATGGGGCCAATATTGCTTGTTGGCTGACTTCTGATGGCAGCTTAATATCAACTCAGTAAGAGAGTCTTCTGGGGCTTCAGGTGAACAGGCCATTTCCTCATTTGGGAGCCACTCAGTGTGATCATCAAACATGCCCTGACCTGGGAAAAGCACAAGGAACAGTAGGTGCACTTTTGCAATGATGTCCTTTTTACCAACTCATTTCTCCAGTGTGTGGGCAGGGTTTACACACATCTCTGTGGTCACTTAAACACAGCATGCAAGGAGTCTGAATGTGAAATAGGCCAGAATTGTTTAGTGTAACTAAAAAATAAAGGCATTAACCAGAAATGTTAAAGAAGAGACTGAGAAATCTAGGCACTGCTCAGCCAAACTCTTCTCTGGGGCAGAAGAGCTTCTAGTATTATTTCCACAGAAGGACACCACTGAAGTTGAACTGATGTCACCAACTGTCTTAGTTTCAAGTCAGAATTCATCTAAGTACCCTCCTTCTGATTCCACATGAGTGTGAAATGCTTTTTAAAATTTACTATTCTTAAAGAAAGGGGGAGAGAGAGATAGATTTTGTTCCACTTAGTAATGCACTAATAGGTCAATTCTTTTTTTTAAATTAAATCTTTATTATTCAGATTACATTTCTTTCTCTTTTTTCCCCTCCACCCAGCTCCCACCCTTCCCTCTACCCTTACCTCCCTCCCATTGACCTCATCTACAGGTGTATGATTTTTGTCCAGTCTTTCCCTGTACACCCCTCACCCCTTTCCCCCTGAGAATTATCAGTCCACTCCCTTTCTGTGCTCTTGATTCTATTATATTCACCAGTTTATTCTGTTGATCAAATTTTTAATTCACTTAATTTTTAGATTAATTTGTTGATAGATACATATTTGTTGTTCATAATTTTTTCTTTTACCTTTTTCTTCTTCCTCTTCTTAAAGAGAACCTTTCAGCATTTCATATAATACTGGTTTGGAGTTGATGAACACCTTTAGCTTTTTCTTATCTGTGAAGCTCTTTATCTGCCCTTCAATTCTGAACGATAGCTTTGCTGGATAGAGTATTCTTGGTTGTAGGTTCTTGCTATTCATCATGTTGAATATTTCTTTCCACTCCCGTCTGGCCTGCATCGTTTCTGTTGAGAAATCAGCTGACAGTTGTATGGGTGCTCCCTTGTAGGTAATCAACTGTTTTTCTCTTGCTGCTTTTAATATTCTCTCTTTGTCTTTTGCTCTTGGTATTTTAATTATGATGTGTCTTGGTGTAGTCCTCTTTGCATTCCTTTTATATGGGGTTCTGTGTGCTTCCTGGACTTTTAAGTCTATTTCTTTCACCAGATGTGGGAAGTTTTCAGTCATTATTTCTTTAAATAGGTTTTTAGTATCTTGCTCTCTCTCTTCTTCTGGCACCCCCACAATTCTGATGTTGGTACGCTTGAAGCTGTCCCAGAGGCTCCTTACATTATCTTCACATTTTTGGATTCTTTTCTCTTCTTGCTTTTCCAGTTGAGTGTTTTCTGATTCTTTATATTTCAAATTTTTGACTTGATTCTTGTCTTCCTCTAGTCTGCTATTAGGTCTCTGTATAATATTTATTTCAGTCAGTCTATGTTTAATTTCTAGTTGGTCCTTTTCCATCTCTAGTTGGATCTTTTGCATCTCTAGTTGATCCTTTTGCATCTCCTCTTGAGACTCGATAAATTTACCCATCTTTTCTAGCATATTCTTGAAAAACCTTATAAGCATTGTTTTGAACTCTATATCCAGTCGGTTTTTTCCCTCCATTTCTTTTATTTGTGATCCCTTCCCTGGTCTCGGCATTTTCACTATGCCGGGAGAACTTCTGTGTTGGATTCAGCCTTATGATACAGACTTGAAAAACTACAAAAGCCTCTATGTTGAGCTTGGGATGGGTGGAGTCAGAGCTTAAGGGACTGCCTTGCCTTCCAGTCGGCCCCGCCCTCTACGGCCCGAGTCCCACGTGACTGGGTAATCGCTGGAGCAGTCCCTATGCCCACGCATGCTCTCACAGTGCCTCTAGACTGCTGCCTTCCCAGCTCCCCTATGCTCTGGGACCACATGAGTCTGGGTCCCCAGGGTTTCGCCCGAAACGGGGGTTTAGTGGAGTTAGAAGTGGCACAGTTGGGAGCAGCACAATCAACAGTTGGTCCTCTGCGCGCAGTGCCGTGCATGCCACCAGACTTCTGATCTTTTGTGACTTACCTAAATTTCCGTGCACTTCCCTCCTTCACAGTCCAAACTCCCCCCATATGAGTCCCGGACGTGGGGTTTAGTGCCGTAGGATAAGGAGTTCAATGCCTTTGAGAGTCTCCGTCTCCCTCCTGCCAGAGAAAGCCAGCCAGGTTCGCCGGCACCCTGCTCTCTCTGTGCACGTCTCCGTACCTCAGCTCTTTATAGCTCCTCTGGGTCTCTGTGAGTCCCTCTCTTTCCTTCTAGTTGTAGAACTTCCACTCAGCCAGCCTTCCTGTGGTTCTGGATGATGTCCGTTCTGTCTTTTAGTTGTAGTTTTGAAATTGTTGTGTGAGGCAGCAGTGTAGGTGTTTACCTATGCCGCCATCTTGGATTCTCCCTCTGGGTCAATTCTTTTATGTGACCTGATCAAGAATCAAACCCCAAACTTTGGCATATCGGACAATGCTAGGACTAAGCTACCCAGCCAGGGCAGTAATATGCTTTCGGTCTTTTTCATAAGTTTATCTTCAGTGCATAGCATGGTACCAGGCACATGGTGGTGATTCAGTTTAAAATACATTCATCTTTCTCATCATACAGTAAGTTGGGTTTCTAGAGAGAACAGATTCAGTGATACGAACCTGAATATATCACTCCATGTGCGATTTCTCAATTGGTATTCTTTATTAGTTAGATACATGAACCTAGCTACTTTGGGTCCAAATGCAAGCTGAGCCTATAATAAATTCATGGAAGGGGCATGTCTAATTTCTGAAGAGATTTCCTCTTCCCACTTGTCTACAGACAGGTGAGTAAAGCCACACCCTGGAGGGTAATTAGAGAGTATTTTTCTGGCTGTAACTACCATACAGCGGGCCCTTCATATCCACACATCCTGCATCTGCAGAATCAACCAACTGTGGGTGGGAAAAATTTATATTGTTGCTGATTTGTACCATGTAGTTAATTAAGCCTGTGATGCTTGCATCTCCTTAACATGTATAGACTTCCTTTCTTGTCATTCTAAACAATAAAGTATAACCGTTCATAAGCCATTTACATTATATATTAGATTATAGATAATTTAGAGATTAAATTGTACAGGAGGATATGTAGGTTATATGTAAATATGCCATTTCACATAAGGTACCTGAGCATCCTCAGATTTGGATATCCACAGAATGCTCATTTATCCCTGCACTCTGGTTTTCAAACTTGGGGGTAGGAGACAAAGGAGGAGTTTAAACACAAAGAGCTCCAGCACCCTCATCTCTATCTCAACCAGAGGCAGCAATATTTTAACTGTTTTAAATACTGGGCTAAAGCATAACAATTTATTCTTTTACTGGTCTAGGGCTAGGCTATCTGTCCCCTACAGTTATATGAATTTACCTTTATTATTTTCTCCCACACAAAACAATGAACTGTACATAGAATTACTTATGATCACACAAAACAAAGATTATCTTTTTTTGCATAAAAGACTTCCAACAATCCATAAATTGTATCTTTTCAGGCTATACAACCCACATGACCAGCTTTTAAGCATACAATGTTCTGATATGTTTTCTCTAAGATTTCAGGATTCAATTTTCCTGGCAAGTATAATTTTGACAGATGAAAATTGCCCATACTAAATGAATTTCTTCTACAGCATAATTTGTTTGCAAATATAGAACATTTACACTCTGTACTTTAACCTGTCAATGCTATTCACTTTTACCTTATAATAATTAAAAAGGGGAAAAAAACATTTCCCCATTCCTTTGCTTTCGAATATTGTAGTCTCAATTTTCTAATTAAATTCTAATGCATGGCAACTGTAGTACATTAATCCACCAAAATAACTCCATTGACCTTCATTACACAGGATTGAGAATATAAAAGCACCTAAATAAATATATGACAAAGTTAGAGCTCTTAGTTGTTCTCTTGGATAACAAACTCAATATAATTGCTACTATCATTAATATCTTACAGAAAAGAAATTGTTTTTTTTAAAAAATATATTTTTATTGATTTTCACAGAGAGAAAGGGAGAGGGAGAGTTAGAAACACCGATGAGAGAGAGATATTAGATCAGCCACCTCTTGCACACTCCCCATTGGGGATGTGCCCACAACCAAGGTACATGCCCTTGACCGAAATTGAACCTGGGACCCTTCAGTACGCAGGCCGACGCTCTATCCATTGAGCAAAACTGGTTTTGGCAAGGAAAGAAATTTTAAATTCATTACTTTCAAAGAAAAAAAGTATTATCCAGTAATTGAAAATAATTTTAGCCATAGGGGGAAAAAAAATCAACCAATCTTCCTGAAACATAATACTTAGAAGTTTTTGTTTGACTTGTTTAAAGATTTTTACTAAAAGCAGCTAGTGATAAGACCACGGCTACCAAACTAGTTTCTTACACAGTAAGTTGCTATTCTTTTGAGTGTTTTTGAAAATTACGAGGAAAGTCTTATTTATTATTCTAAGTGTCTCTAATTATACACAAATTATTTGTTGTCACATAAAAATCTTGGGCAGAAAAAAAATCACTGATAAACAAAGGGGAAATGATAGGTTTCTTGAATTTTTAACTGGTAGAGTCAACTTTTAAAATATATTTTTATTGTTTTCAGAGAGGAAGGGAAAGATAGAAACATCAATGATGAGAATCATTGACCAGCTTGCCTCCTGCACGCCCCCTACTGGGGATCAAGCCCACAACCCAGGCATGTGCTCTTGACCGGGACCAAACCTGGAAGGAACCCTTTAGTCAAAGGCAAATGCTCTCTCTATCCACTGAGCAAAACCAGCTACAATTGTACATTTTTTTAAGATAGCCTTGATCAGTCCAACAAATACAGTATTTAGAATCAGTACAGAACAACAAAGTCCTCTCAGAGTATGTTTACATTACTTAACAGAAATGCAGAATTAAGAATTCTATTCTCTCACTTTAAGACTGGATTATTCAAAACCAAATCTTACATCAATCTCATTTTATCAGCTCCCTCATATTTAAAATGCAGTTATAAATGTAAGTGGTTGACTAATTTTAATTTTTAATAAAAACACCAGTAATTACAAGGTATATTAGAGCAGTCCTGTTTGGAGATTATGGTTCCATTACTATGTAAGAACATGTGGAAGATAACCTTGAGGTGCACTTCTGTCTGTTGAAATTGGATGTGATGTTTAAAAACTACCTAAATTCACCTGAATCGAAGGTATGGGGAATAAAATAGGTGATTAAACTGAGTACTTGTGCTACAGATTAAGTTGTGACCATTAAGAAACTCCTCTACCTTCTTATTAGACTCAAACTATCTTTTAAAAAATTTGAGAAAGATTCCCCCAAACCTTCTGGATTACAGTAGGCCTGTTAGAATTCCAAGAGGGCCTGTCAAGTTGTCTACCCCAAATAACAGTAATTTTGTGAATAATTCATAAGTCTTATTTCTTTGGGTGGAAAGTTGAACTACATGCATGGCCTCAGATATTCCGTCCAATGCTCAATCTTTATAAACATAGTCACACCTCATACATAGAAACAAAATAAGTCCTCACACCACACTGTATGAGCAATGGGGCATCTTATAACATGGGAACATCACATAATAGAGTACATTTTCCTGAAAACGAGCACATAATAATGTTTCACCTAAAGCAGTAGTCGGCAAACTCATTAGTCAACAGAGCGGCAAAAAGCAGTTCAAGATCCACAAATGGCTCACAAGCCATAGTTTGCCGACCACTGACCTAAAGTATAAGACCACTAAAAGTATAATTGAGAACATACAGAAGCCAGCTTCTGGATCTTTAAGAATCATTTTAATATTATTGGAGGTGATTAATACTTCTGTTACAGACTTACTAGTCTGCAAATTAATTCAAGTCAGTAGTTATTAGACAACAAAATAACTATACCAAAGAATACTACTAAATAACTTAAAAGAAGTTATAACCTTAAAGTTTTTAAAAATTATTTTCCATACAAGTTCATCATAAAATAATTTAAACACATGATTGACTCCGCAGGTTTTTAAAAAAAATTATTTTGAAAGTTACAAGAGGAAATATTTTTCTTTGTTCTGCGCCTTCTTTCTCTTTCCCATCCTATTTCTGTTCTTCTCAATAGATAATATTATGAATGAAAACTCAAGAATTCAAGGTGAAAGATGTAATTTTTGCTTCATAGAATCCATGACCTACGCAGTATAATAAAAACAAGATAAAACTTGGGTAGAACCAAACTTTTTTCAAAAAAATACAGGCTGAGAAGAACAACAACCCATAAATTAGGGCTTATAGTACGATTATCTTTGGAAAGTAGGTATTTTCTCTCTATAAGAAATAGCAAAATGTTCCATATTCTTTTCTTTCCCAATTGCATGGTTAATTAACATACATTCCACCAGTGTGCATGAAAACAATTTCTAAGCCAGAGGTATTTAAATGATTTCTTCATTAAGTGTTTTGGCTAATTCAATGGCCAACAAAACATGATGTTTAGTCTCTAGATAGTCAAGAAAGAAAACATAATTTCTGAGGCTTAAGCCAATATGACCCAGCAAACATCTGTCATTACGTTAGCTGTAAGTCTTCCTTCTCCGCAAAATAAAACAAAAAAAGCACGGCTTAAATGTACATTAATTCCAGTAAACTTCCAATAGCTCAGCTCCAGATGACCTAGGGATGGAGTGAGTCATCTGTCAAGTATGGAGTGGTCCCAATAACACAGATAACTTCATCAGTAACAGCTGGAAATAGATGCTGGCCCCAAGTCAGACAGAATACCCAATCTTCAGTGTCAAGGAAGGAAACGAAGTCCAATCTTCTAAAACACGTAACGGCAAGTCCAAGAACGTGGCCGGATATAATCCAGAAATGTGGGCTTTGAGAAAAAAAAAAAAGGAAAATAAGTGTAGTTTATTTGTGTGTACTATGTGCATGAGGTATGGGGAGAGATAAAGATGTTAGTGTCATATACTGAATACCTCTAAAATGCCTCTCAGCATTTCAGTAACCTTTAAGTTATAAATAGTTCAATAATTCAAAAGATGTTCATTATTTTTATCTACAGTATAGATTTACTTTACATGAAGCTTTTAAAGTCCCTACACAATTGTACTTCTGACCAAATGTCACATAGATACTACCTCTTTATGTATCTTGCATTTTATTTTAGCAGCCCAAAGCAGTTAGTTCAAATGCACATAGAGGGTTAATAGGAAGTAAGGAGGGAGCATTAGAGCAGCATAATAAAAACTGTAGACAGTAGAAGCTTAGCCGAGAAATTGATTTGATTGTGGGCATCTTCAATTATAGGTGCCTGTGAGAAATACCCGGATATATAAAGAAGGTACCCCCTAATTATTTGGGAATTATCCACATGCAGATAAAAGCTAAAGCTCTAAGGAAGAGACTCTTACATGATCATGAAAGACCAAATAATAGCAACAAAAGAAAATCAAGGGAAATGGAATCCTGAGCATATGAGCATACCCAGACATTTTTACAAAGATGTAATTAATACTTTGGAAAGGAAGAGGTAAAATATACACATATATTTAGGTGTGTGTGCAAGATAGGATACAGATGTCCTACATTTTTAGGACACAGGAAGAAAATTAGAAGGAGCTAAAGAAAAAGCAGTAAAAGAGTAGGAAATTAAAAATTAAAAAGGGGGAGCATCAAGAAGGAGAGTTCAAAATGAATAAAAGCAAAAGAAAAATTTTAAGAGCAGTAGCAAAAAGATCAGATAATGTTTCTCTCTGCTTAACATTACTTCATCATAATCTCCACTGCTCTCCTTCCCCATAAAATTGCTCTCCAACCCACACAATCAGGGACAAACATGTCACTTTTCCACTGCAGTCTGACCGCTGACTCACATTTTTCAGAGGACAGTGCTGACGTGCATACCACTCTTGAGAATAAAAGCACAGGAGGACTCCCTGGCCCGCAAAAAGGGAAGTCCACATCATGACGTTCCAAATTGGCCTTTTCCGGCTATCATTGACAATGAAGTTGAAAGCCACTAAAGTCAGGAAGAGAACAGAAGATATATATCAAGACAATCTATGAGCAGCCTCAGATAGCTGCTATAATCATCTAAGTATCACAATGAGCATCAACTGTGCGTACATGGTTTATTCTGGCCGCTGCTCCTATAAATAAAAATGAAGCTTCAGTGTTGAGGTTTATTAATCAGTGATTACCTGGAAATCAGATAGTATTCAGAACAGATGAACATATATTTCATTGAATCATTCATATTCTAACTTATCCTTCCCCCCACCCAAAAAAGGGTCAGTTTTTTCCCAGCGGGTGAACACTGATAAAGTTGAAGAACAGGAAGTTGTTTTTTGTTTTTCTGACCTATCAAATCACTATTACCAAAGTCTGCAAGAGGTTATGTGGCTTATTTCTCTACTTCAAAATATAAAGATCTTGAAACAGAGTTGTGTATAATTACTCAAAATCAATGTTCTTTACCCTCTGATAAGCAAGCACTGGCTTGAGATAGTATTACTGCTTACTATCTAGCTTTCTACATTCATTTTATACTTTATTTCCTAAATTTCTCTTTTGGCATCAACTTCAGTCCTCATGGCATGCCATGATACTTACTTCCAAAGAACATGAAGAGCACGAAGAGCACTGGGTAGAAAAAGCTCAAGCAAACAGCTAAGGCATATTCGTGCACGACAGCAGATACAGCAAAGACGGCTAACATGGCAGCAGACTTGAATCTCTTAGTGAAAAACTAGAGTAAAAGGAAAATATTAGAAAGCAGTTTTTAAAAGGTAACTAAGCACAAACTACATAAGACTTATAATTCTCACATGTAAAGACATCAATTTAATTATATTTATACTAGAGGCTCAGTGCACAAAATTCATGCACGTGGCAGCGGGGAGGGTCCCTCAGCCCGGCCTGCACCCTCTCCAATCCAGGATATCCCATTCGCAATCCAGGACTAAAGGCTCCTAACTGCTCACTTGCCTGCCTACCTGATTGCCCCAAACTCCTCTGCCTGCCAGCCTGATCGCCCCTCACTGCCCTCCCCTGTCTGCCTGATTGCCCCCTAATTACCCTCACCTGATGGCATGATAGCCCCTAACTGCCTCGGCCACCACCACCACCGTGGCTTTGTCCTGAAGGAAGGCAGAATGACAAGATATCTAGTCCACCTGGTCTAATTAGCATATTACCCTTTTATTAGTATAGATTGGACTTTCCAATCTGCTCCTTGGATTAACCCAAATGTATTATAGTATAATTAGAAAAAACATCTATGCTTAAAAATCCTTATTTTCAAATAAGGCATTTTCAAAATCAATAATGTTGAAAGAAAGATCAAGGCATATTTTTGAAAACATTAATAACTTATACTGGTAAGTCACTCTGATGGACAAAACATAGTTTTTATTTATTAATGAAGACAGCAGGTCTCAACCTTTAGAGTAGCACAGTATGGTAAATAGGGCAGGCATCCTCTCCATTTTTACAGGTAACAAAACTAAGATTTAGAAAGAAGAGACTGGCCTTGTCCATAAGTGAAACTACACATATAAAGGAAAGAATACAATGCTATCTGAACCACAACATGCAATCATTTAGCCAATAATCTGGAGGAGATACCAGCATTAATCAACCCTGAGATTCAAGATTTCATTTCATCAGTCTAAATACATTCTGCTCTGAAGAATGTCTCAAAGACCTAGTATATGACCAATTGGAGAGATTTTAAGTCCAAACATAAGATGGTTCTCCATTTTGAACAGATTAAAAAAAAAAAGTAAATGAAAAAGTTAGAAGGAGATTATCTGTTATCAGTGAGATTCATAAGAAATGATCCATAAGTGATGGATCATTTCAATTTATCTGAATGTTTGCCTGCATTCTTACTTTGTAATTATATAAAATAAAATCCATAATGAAAACATGTTGTTAAGACCCAGTAATGTCCATACTGGTCTCCCAGCAGTATTATTCAAGGCAGAAGATTTCTTAGACATAAATGGCTCATAAGAGAATTAAAGACAACTAAGTATAACTTCCTCCAGCTGTACAATATTAATACCGGTACTTTCTGGAAAAGAATCCCCATTTCTTGAACAACATCAACTAAATCCTGCTGCTTACCCAGAGAAAGTCCTTGTAAGCGTAGTAATACAGCCAGTCATGGACCACCACATTCCAGGTCCTGTAATAGTTGGAGTAGGATGTGGAATTCCACCAATCCTGAGGAAAAAACCAAAGCTATAAAACTACACACATGCCACACAAATACATGTATATACACACAGAGCTAAAGCAAAAACCTCTGAATATTCCCAGAGAACATGCACACATAATATCCAGTGTGTTAGGATAAATTGTCAGTTCATACACTGATATCAGAAAAATCTTAAAAGGCATTTTGGTGACTGATGTTTAATAAGACATCAATTCTAGGTGTATGTCATTAATTCCCTAGGTTCATTTTGTTTCATTATAAAACAAGTTATGGTGGAAGAAACAAAACATAAACAATCATTCAATCTAATATTCCTTTAAATAGCAATCAGTGAATCTCCACTGCCTTGCTAAAACAATGAGAGAATTCTAAGGTCACACAGGGTTAAGTAGCATGCTAAGGCTGAAGAGTATAAGGAGCAAGATGGTGGCTACCTCCAAAACCTGGTGCTCCTTTACATATATCTTGCTTCCTACTTTAATTCAGACTAAGGGAATCAAACACCTAAAATTCACAGCCTACATTCACTATTTCTTTGAGAAAGAAGTGGTAGGCTTGGAGTGTTACCAAAACCACAAACTAAACTTCAGATCCTGAGTTTAGAACTTAATTCCAACTTTGCAAGTATAGAATGCTATTTTAAGCAGAATTAATGCTTTTCATAAATAAATAAAAAAGGATAAAGTTATTTCCTCCCTTCAGCAACTTTAAATAGAATAATTTACTGAAATTACACCTACAGCACCAGACAGCCAATTTCAATGAATGAACAGTCAGCAAAGTCTCATACCACCCTCTAGACCAGTGGCTTTCAACCTTCCTAATGCCACGACCCTTTAATACAGTTCCTCATGTTGTGGTGACCCCCAACCATATTATTATTTCGTTGCTACTTCATAACTATAATTTTGCTACTGTTATGAATCATAATGTAAATATCTCTGTTTCCTGATGGTCTTAGGTCACAACCCACAGGTTAAGAACTGCTGCTGTAGAGCCTAAGGTTGAGAACCACTGTAGAAAGGCTGAGAACCACTGCTCTAGACACATGCTTTCCTTCTGTAATCACCAACACAGGATCCAGCAGAAACCATATGTTATGGGAAGGGGAGGATATCAGAGGTAGAAGATAAGGCTTTACTAATTGCACTGATATCAGAATTTCAGACTTCATATTGGTAAACATTATCTGACAATGTTCATGTAAAAAGCTAGTAGCGTACAATGCTCAAATACCTGGCAATGAGGACATAATAAATTGTGAAAAGAAAAATGAGTCCTAGAATATATTACCTTATAAAACATTCTGTCACCAAAGCGTAACATCTCGGCAAAGGCATTGAGCCAACAGTGCAAAAAGGCAAAAAAACTAAGTAACAGTCCCAGCACACCTGAAAATAAAATTAATAATATTGAGTATTTCCAAATAGCTCATATACCAAGCAGTCATTTCTGTCATCACCAGCTTAGCTAGAATTATTTTGTAAAATAAAAATGATTATTCCAGCTTACTCATTCCAGAGGTGATAGTGTTCTTCTTAAAGTTAATTATTTCCATTTTATAAAGCAGTCACTTCCTTCCAAATGGATTTTACAGATGGACAAAGGAGCCTGTTTGTAATACCCAAGGCCCTTTAAAATCTGGCCCTTGAGCATTCCCATAAACCAGTTATTTAAAACTGGGGGAGAAGTGCCCCCGACCACCACCCGCCAGGAACATTTGACAATTCTGAAGACATTTTTGTTTGTCACAACTCAAGGATTGGGGATGTGCTATTAGTATCTAGTTGTTAGAGGCCAGAATGGTGCTAAATATCCTACAACATATAAGACAGACCCTCTAAAACAAATTAATTACCCAGCCCTGAATGTCAATAGTGATAAGGTTAACTTATCTTCAACTCCACTCCCAGTGTCACACACATCATCCCTACCTGGACTTCGGCCATTCTAAAGTAAGTCTCTGCCTTTGCACCCATCCCACTTCTTGAAAGCACCTTTCTATCACTTCTCTGCCATGCAAATGCCTATCTCTTTCCAAAACCCAATGTTAAATATCATCTCCAGCATGACACAAAGTTCATCAGCACTTTGTTTATTCTCCTTATGTAGTATATATTATTACTATAATGTAAAATACATGCTCACTGCTTTCACTCATTTATTCAAAAGTATTTATAGAGCATCTTTTATGGATTAGACAATATGGGAGGCTGTGACTGGCTGAGTGGCTATAAGACACAATCCTTGATCTCAAGGAATTTGTAGCCTAGTGAGGAAGACACATAAGTACGTAACACATATCCTAATTAGAGGAACAGATGAGAGTTTACTGGAGTAACCTTTGAAGAACAATCGGGGAGGGTTATTAGAAATCTGGGAGAGAGAGAAGGAAGAAACAAAGTGATCATGGAAAATGTTACCAACATTTAATGGGTAGAGAAAAGAAAGAAGCAAAGAAAACTATATATATAATTAGACTGCAAGCCTCCAGAGAGTGAAGACTGTGTCTGTTCACTGCTATATTGTCAGCATCTGAACTACAGTAGGTACTCATATATTTCCAGAAAAAAATAAGTGGAATGAAGCAAGTTAGAAGTCTGAAGTATGGCTGGAAAGACAGGAGAATAAGAAAGAATAGTAGGGAGACTTCAAAATGTGGTCAACAGCAGCCAGTGCTTCTCCGAGATCAGAGTAAGGGCTAAAGCACCTACTGGATTTAGAAGCAGGAAATAAATGATTTTAAAAATAAAGTTTATTTCAGTGCCCTGCTTGGATTAGGAGCAAGATTATAGGGAAATAAAGCATAAATATGCACTATCCAGTCGGAGAAAGCCAAAGTTGAGTAAAGGCCAGAAGACCAATGGAAAAATTGGGCTGAGACTGAAATATACTTCATTTCTGAGATAGACGGAAAGAAGTCAAGATAGGAATAGATATGTAGATGAATTTATAAGTGAAAAGCAGGTAAATCAAAGGTGCAATAGCTTTCTATCTTCCTTGCAACTTTATAAGTGGCCAAATCAACCAATGTCCATGTTACCTGGCAAGATGGAGTTAAATACACAAAGGACCAAAACACGAGCACTGAAAGGCTCCTGCTTGATATTCCGAAACAAGGGGGCACAGAGCCTTTCAAAGACGTAGTACATGTAAAACAAGCAGCCAAACACCTGGAACACAACAAAGACAGTCATAAGGATGATGGCTTGGTAAGGAAAGATGACGATTTTCCTTCAAAAGAAGATACATATGTGACCTCTAATGTTTACATACATATTCCATTTAACACTAATACGTAAGATTGCAAATTGTACCCTCCAGATATTACTCAGGCCTAGTTTCTACCATATCTTTTCCTAAACCTTTATTAAAGGGTATTTGTAAAAGATCAGATTCTTGGAACCTGATTTTCCTGCTACATGAACCCATAACAAAATAATTTGTTTCATAAATGGGTGTTTTATTGGAACAAGAATTTAAAATGGGATTTTCTGGGATTTGATTCTGATAAGGGGTTCAGGAGGAAGAAGTGAGGAGTGTCAGGTCCACACATATATTCAAAAATATAAAAACAGGAGGGAAGGGGGAAATTAATGTAGGTGCTGACTGAAGTAACCAAATGGAATTACTTTAATTAAAACAAATTATTTTATTGAAGAAAACTACTTTTGATGTTGGCAAAACAAACACTGTTCACTGTATTGAGAATAATTTCAAAACTTCAGAAAGAGTTCTACAGCTCCCAATAAACATAAATTTACTAACCCTTTAAATAGATTAAGTTGTTATAATAAATTCAAATGCCCAATCTCCCACAAAATCACCAAACCTTAGGCAGTGAAGAAAAAATTTACCTGTGCAAACTGCATAGCCACATAACCCCACCTTACAGTAGGAGTCCTAAAAAAGAAGCAACAAAATAAATTTTCTGAATAAAATACATTCTGTCAAGAATGACTGTGATCACTTCAAACAGACTGTGAAATTACAGCAGGAAGATTAAAGTTAAGTGAGCTAGATAAGAGATCAATCAAAGGACTTGTATGCATGCATATAAGCATAACCAATGAACATAGACACTGGGGGGTTGGGGTATGCCTGGGAGGGAGGGGGGCAATGGGAGATATGTATAAAAAAATTAATAAAAATTTTAAAAAAATGACTGTGATCAAATAAGACTGCTAGAATCACCATTTGGGGCTTTCCAGGACAATGAGAAAATGAAAACTCATCCTACATTCTCTTAGCCCTATGTGAACTGGCCCTGGCCCATCTGCTGCACCTCACTAATGCCATACTTCAGGTGCTCAGCACAATTGTTCTTCACGGTGCCATTACCTGGGGTAGTTGTCCCGGTAGATGAGGGTTGGAGCGAACAAGAAATATAAGTACTGGTTGACTGTGGGTACCGGAACGGTTCCTGGAAAAGGGAAACTTGGCTAGATTAAGAGCTCTCAGCAACATACCAAGGGAAAGTAAAGAAGCACAGGCTAGGGAAGAATAAAATGACTTCTCCTTAGCTTACGTTGTTTCTTTCTGATCTCCCAAAATGATGACTTCTTATTCTAGTATTAATAGACCAGTCCCTCCAGACTGATTTATTTCTGTGATTGAGATTAACTTCTAGAGTTTTAAGCAGCAACTTCAAGAGTAATAAGCCCACACGGGTGTGAATTTAACATTCTATAAAAATTACATAAAGTTACAAGAATCTAATGATCAATGGTTTTAAAATGTAGGTACCAAGACAAAATAAACAATCAGAAAATAGTGAAATAGTCTTCCAAATCAATGTGAAGGCTATATAATTAAAATCAAACATAATGTCTGCAGAATGTAATGTGCCATCCCCCGAAACACCAGAGGATGAAATTCCCTATGAATAGTTCTTTGATGTGATAGAATTACATACTTGATTTCTCCTTAGCTGAAGTTAGTACCCGAGGCACATTCTCTCTGACAAACGAATGAACCTTCATTATCATACGGATCTAAAAAAGGAAAGAAGGAGAAAAAGGTGTATTTTCTATCATTGTCTTGCCTCATATAAGCAACTCCAGAACAACATTACATTATAGTCACATAAAGAATGTTTTAATTTTGCATATACCAACTCAAATTCACTTTTATGGAATAAAGCACATTAAAAACAACCTCTAAAGAAGGACATGTGATTTTGCACCAAAAAGCACCATATTACAAAAGTCTATGAAAGAAAGGCTCCTGACATGGTCCTTTCCATTAGTCAAGCAGAACATTATGGACATCCACTGTAAGAAAATCGGAAGGGTGTATAGACAAAATAAATCCATTCTTTAGATGGAAACAGTTACTAGATGACAAAATAATGAATCTGACATTTCAAAAGTGGGGGATTTTGATTACAAAAATATTTTATGGTATAGATGACTACTACAAAAAGTATTCAAGAACAAAATCTGAATTCATCCCGAACAGTTCAATATGATTTATTTCAATTATTAAGCATCAGGAAACACTGAAGTTAGAACAAATTTTATGAGATGAGATGACCTAGTTTAACACTTTAATTTTACACAACAGCACAAAGAATCAGTTATAAAAATGTATTTAAAAACAACAGAATATCAGTATTATTTTCACTAAGCACAGCACTGCACTGAGAAACACTCAAAACCTTACCTGTTCAAAGATAACGATGCACCGGGAAGCTGGTGGCAGTGTATATGCTAATACAATATACGTTGGTCCACAACCTAGAATTCCAATCTGGAAGACCATGAGAAGAAAGCCATGGAAGAGGGAATGGATCACTGGATGGGAACTCTTGCTGTAGCCTCTGGCCCAATGTTGAAAGAGGAAATAGGGAACTGAAAGTGTGCTCAAGAACATGGCCCACCATGTACATATAACAACAGGAAGCTGGCCAAAAGCGTAATATATGAGACTGAACTCAAGCACCAGCCTGGGGAGAAAAAGCAGAGGGAAGACACAAAAGCACATTTTTTAAAAATATGCATCGATTCACAGAATTCAAAACTTTCAGGCCCCAAAGTCTCAGCTTTAGGAAACACAGCAACATTAACACATTGAAGTTGTGCTACAGAACTGCTTCTTCTAAGATTGCTTCGCATTATATTTCAATAACAAAGTTTCTAAAAGCTCTAAGATAATACAGTCTTTGCACATAAAATGCCTAATATAACTTAAAATAATAAGACTTTGAACTTCTCAAAAGTTGGATTCTTACATTAATACATTTTAAACTCTAAAATATCCTATAGCAAAGTCCATATTTAAAGTATGCAAATAGCAATCACTGTTATGTACAAAAAGATGATTTTTCAGAAGGAAATAGGTAATACATTTTTCAAATTGAAATTCCAATAAGCTATTTATTTTTAATACCGACCAGAAATGCATACCATAATAAAAAAAAAATTGATAAATCACATATACAAAATTCTCCCATTTAGGAAAATTACCTAGAAACTACCAATTACGATCTACTCAAATAGACCATTTAGAAAATAAAAGTAATGAAATTTCTAATCTTGTTTTTAGTTCTATTGCACTTTTTAAGAGACATAAATCTCAACCTCAAATCAGTTACTTTGGAATTCTCTGAAGCAAATTTAACCAAATCACCCTCTACCAAAACTTACATACAATGAAAATTCCCAACATCCTATGAGTCAACTGGCCAACCATCCTTTTTCTGGTCTTACCTTCCTTCGTCAATGTAATCTACCACAAGTGTGCTGAGGATAAAGAGAATGAGGAGGGCAATAAACATGTGATATATTGTTCTGATGTGGTCCACCTCGAACAGCTCACTGTAAATATAGTTCAAACAAATACGATGAATAATTTATATTTGATTTTTAAATGTCATGTATCAAAGACTTTAAAGCAATCCAGAAATATTTAATCTACCCTCCAAAAGTATCTCAAACAGTAATTATAGAATATTAAACCTGAAGTAGAGATAGTAAGTGACATGACCAAAGTAAAACTTATTGAAAGAGCTTAGGACAAGGCTCTTTCTGATAAGATAATAGTGCTTCCTAGAAAACAGCATGGTTATCAAATATTTTTTAAAAAAAGGTGTGCATTCTTGAAAACCTACCAGAGGTGACTATCTTCTAATGTAGGCAAAAGGCCATTCACTGAAAACAGGGGAACACAGAAGCTATTTCAAAGGCTAAAAACATTCTTAAACATCCTAGTCTTACAGTCTACTCTATTTCTCTCTCTCTCTCTCTCTCTCACTCTCACACACACACACACACACATACATTAAGATAGCATTTCTATAATATTGATCTACCCTATAAGTCTATAAACTTAACCACTTACAAATGCTTTTATTTTCTAGCCTCTTTGATCTTTTCATTTTACTAAAACTGGGTTACCTTTCTTTTAAAACATACCAATTACTTTCTAGATGACTTTTTCTAAATAACAACTTTTTATATTTGATTAAAACAAGAGTTTTAGCTTTATTTATGCAAAGATGTATACTAATCTAACTTTTTGAGATATCTAAAATACTATTAAATGTCTGGGTTAAGGATCTTCAATTCTAATAAAAACCCACCTGACCATAAAAATATGTGTTTTGTTTCCTTGATTTAAAAATCTATATTTTAATTTTGTTCATTTTTCATACATATATATAATACTCTCATTAAAAATCTTAATTATAATGTTGAAAATATTTGCTTTAATTTCTCTCTTACATGGAAAGCCTGCATTTCCCCCAGATAGATGTTAAAAGATAAATCTCTTCAAACAACATAATACTAAAGTGGTGGTCTATATTAGATATTTAGAAAACGTTGGCCTTCTAATCAAAACTAAGTAATACTAATCAATTTGGCCCACACAAAAGATATTTTGATAAGAATAGGATGCAATTTTTTAAATAAAAGCAAGTCCATAACTAAGATTCACCAGCCAACTATTTCAGGTGACCTATACTAATGCAAGTTAAATTACAGAAGTATTTTAATGAATGAGTGAATGAATTAAAAGAAATATTAATTATATACGCAAAGTGCATCTTTACTTTTCAGTTCACAAATGATGTCACCACAATTAATTTACCTTACCTGATGTCTTTTTCATAAGATCCACACAATCAGGGTTTTAAAATAAGTAAATCTGAGAAAACTATCATGTGTTTAATCTGGCTAGCCAAAGATGAGATTAAAAAATTATATATCAAAAGGGTAGTAACACCAAAACTCTTTTGAAGTGGTTTACCTGACTAGAAAACCCTATCCTAGCTCTTTGATAACCAGTTCTCTGCAGCACAAATTGAAGGAATTTATCAAAGACAGATAACTATTTTGATCTCTAACTCCTCCTTTGAAACCAGATGCAGAGCCAGGGCACAGCAAATACACAAAGAGCAGTATCAAAACAAATGTATATGAATATAGAACAAACTTTAAATATTCATAGATTAAGCAGTGATTCCAACAATCAGAACAGTTGTGTACATGTTGTTGTTTTTTAATTTAAACTTATAATTAACAAAAGCACTTAAAATACTTACTCTAAGAGAGATCGCCTTACAACAAAAATCTTTCCGTGTTCTGGAGGTGCTCTCAGATCTCTGGGAAGAGCAAAAAGTAAAACTAAATGTAAATACTACTACTTCAAGTTATAAGAAATTTAAGCCTAAGAATAAGAGGAAGAATATTACCAACTACAGCAACTAAAATTAATTAACTGCCTCTCACTAGGACGTAGGTACAGAGAGTGGGATTTTATGCGTGTTGTTTCATTTACTCCTGAGCCCTGCTATGAGGTAGATACGCACCTATCTGGTTAGGGAGGAAGAAGAGTCAGGCACATCTCACTAAGGGAGCCTCTAGTTCCTGATGCCACACAGACCACCATTCTTCCTTCTCCTAAACATTCCTAAGGTCACAGACAGGCCTCTAGCCATCCTTACTCCAGTTCACTATTGTTACTGGTCTGTTCTCGAAGACGCACTGATATCTGTGATATCCTCTGTAATGTCAAAGGCCTTCCGACAATCCCCAACAGCCTCCTGATGTTAAAGGCTGCCTCCAGTTATTAAATTCTGTTTAACATCCAGTATGATCATCTTCTTTAGAACTTTCTGCAATACCGTCGGCACTTCCACTGACTATTCCTGGTGACCTGTCCTTCAGAAAAGGAGGGACTGACAGGGACCACAGAGGCACAAAACCAAGGAAAGCACAGACTGGCAAATTAGCGTACACTGGCCTTTGAGAGCCTTCCCTCTATGCTCAGCATTCTGAACAATTAAAAAAAATAGATACCAATGCACTGTACTTTAAAACAAGTATCGCAGAGAATACAACAGAGAGGCAGTAAAATGCTGTGGCGAACAGCATGGACTCTGGGTTCAAATCCCCGCTACGGAATCCTGGACAACAATTAACTGCTCGCTCTGTGCTTCAGTTTCCTAATCTGTACCAGGTGGATAATTATACTACTTATCCATAGGGTCACTGTTTGGTTTCAATGAAAAGCACTCAAGTGTTGATGTCAAGTATAATCTTAAATGAAGTATGCACATTTGTTATAAGCCACTTATTAAGGTGAAAGAACCCACCCTTTCCAGTGGTTAAATGATATATCTAGAACAACACACAACTAACGAAAAGTGGTGCCAGGTTGTGCATCCAGGCATTTTTACCACAGTAACCGCTGAGCTACACTAGAGCACATGTCTGCATTAAAAGAATCTAATACTCATACTTACTTAGCTCTATGGTTGTTCACTCCTCCAAGAACAGAAAAGGATGTGAGAGGACACCCACCACTGTCTAATGATACTGATTTTTCAATGAGATTGGTCACAAAGTCATCAAAGTGAGTACCAACTTCCTTCATAAAATATGGCTTCAATTCCTAGAATTTTAAAACAAATAAAGGAAAACATTAGAACACATGCTTATGAGATACTGACATTTTTCTAAAGTGTTCTCTTAAACAGAGCTGGATCAAAGAAATCCATTTTAAGTGGCTTTCCCGGAATAAAAGCAGAAAAATGATTTCTATAGCTGACCTGTAGTTTCAGAAATGGCTACTAAAAAAACCATAATTTATGTCTTTAAAAAAATTTATACTATTTTAAGCATAAATCAAGATATCAAAGTAATCTACAAATGAACTATAAATAATAAAAACAAAATTAAAAGGAATGATAAAAATGACAGTATTTTTTTTCTTTATTGATTAAGGTATTACATATATGTGTCCTTATCCCTTATCGCCCCCTCACTTCCCTATTCATACCCTCACCCCCTGGTGTCTGTGTCTATTGGTTAGGCTTATATGCATGTATACAAGTCCTATGGTTGATCTCTCCCCTATCTTCCCTCTGAGTTTTGACTTCAAAACAACAATAAAAATAAGTATTATAAAATTTTAAGTCTTCTTTTCTTTTCAGCAACCCCTATACCTAAGTACCTGCTATTTATATTTTAAGATCATGTCACTTCTGTACATTACCAACATTTATGTGACAATATTCCTAACTCCATAGCTATGTTTATCTAATCCTAACACATATTTTCGTAATGTAAAATTGTTAAACATTTTTAAAAAAATATATTTTATTGATTTTTTCACAGAGAGGAAGGGAAAGGGATAGGAAGCCAGAAACATCAATGAGAGAGAGACATCGATCAGCCGCCTCCTGCACGCCCCCCACTAGGGATGTGCCCGCAACCAATGTACATGCCCTTGACCGGAATCAAACCTGGGACCTTTCAGTCCCTAGGCCAAGGCTCTATACACTGAGCCAAACCGGTGTCGGCTATTAAACATTTTTAACATCCAGTTTTTGAAAGGCTTGAAGCAAACAAGTATTTCTTCAGATTATAAAAGGCCACCTACTATAAATGCTCAAATTATAAATATCAGTATTTTGAAACTGGCAAGACCCATCTACATAAAAGTAAACCAAGTGTTACTTTCTAAATCTTCAATTTAAAAAACACTCTTTCCTTTAATTACATTATTTAGACTAAACTTAAAATATCTAAATCTGAAGTAGCATTTTTCAGGTTCTAGAGTTTCACCCTGTCCTTTAAAAATAAAGATGCCCAGCCAGTGTCCCTCAGAGAGGTCACGGTTCAATTCCTGGTCAGGACACATGTGTGGGTTGCAGGATCAACCCCCAGTAGGATCCCCAGGTGGCAGCCAATCAATGATTCTCTTTCATCATGGATGTTTCTATCTCTCTCTCCCTCCCCCTTCCTCTCTGAAATCAATAAAAATATATTGTGATTGAAAAAATGGCGGTGGAATAGATGGACGTGTCCCAAGCCTTGTCCCAGAGCAGACAGAGGGAACAGCTGAGGATCGCATGGGGAGTGTGTTGGCAAGTCCAGGAGAAGGTGGGGGACTGTTGGACAGGGCTTTCCTGAGCGGGCAGCCCCTACTGGTGCTGAGTTCCCTCCTGGAGCCACCAGCTTGGACGCAGAGTCCACGCCATCGTAAAGGGGAGGGTGGATGTTATCAGATGCCTGAGAACCTACAACTGCAGAACCCACTGAGCAGCTGCAAACCCCAGAACACTGGTCCTCAATTGGCGCAAACACGCGGATTCAGAGGAGCTCTACACTCCACCACGGAAAGGTCGGATTTCACCTGGGATGAGTAGAGAGAACTACATAACCAGACACCCAGACAAGAGAGACCATGGAGAGATAAAGAAACAGCTCTCATATGAAAAAAAAAAGCAGGCATCACCAGAAAAGGAAGTAAACGAAATAGAGGCAAGCAACCTGACCAGAGAAAGAATTCAGAGAAATGGTCATAAGGTGGCTGAAAAGAATGGCAGACAAATTTGACAATATGAGTAAGAACAAAGAGGAAATGAAGAAGAAATGAAAAATGACATCGCTACTGTAAAGAACTCAAAAGAAAGCATCAAGAGTAGGCTAGAAGAAGCAGAGTACCGCATCAGTGAGTTAGAAGACAAGGTAGAAAAATATACCCAAGTAGAGCAGCTTCTAGAAAAAAAAAATTAAAAAGCAGGAGGAGAGCCTAAGGAAACGTGGGACAACATGAAAGAAAACAAAATCCGCAAAATAGGGGTTCCAGAATGAGAGGAAACTTCACTGATATAGGGAAGAAAAAACTCACACAAATCCAAGAAGCTCGCAAAGTCCCAAGCAAAACGAACCCCCAAAAACCCACACCAAGGCACATTATAATTAAATTGGCAAACACCAATGACAAAGTAAAAATGGCCAGAGAGAGACAGAAAGTCAACTACAAAGGAACCCCCATCAGACTAGCGACTGATTTCTCAACAGAAACTCATCAGGCCAGAAGGGAAGGGAATGAAATATACAAAGTTATGCAAAGGAAGGGTCTGAATCTAAAACTACTGTACCCAGCAAGGCTATCAATCAAAATTGAAGGTGAAATCAGGAGCTTCACAGACAAAAAAGGACTAAGCAAATTTATTACCACCAAACCAGCAATACAAGAAATGCTAAAGGGTCTGCTGTAAAAAAAAAAAGAAATAGGAAGTGAAGAAGGAACACAGGGGTAAAGAATAAAAATGGCGATGAATAAGTTCCTATCAATAATAACTTTAAATGGAAATGGATTAAATGCCCTAATAAAGACATAAGGTAACGGATTGGATAAGAAAACATGACCCATATATCTGCTGTCTACATGAAATTCACCTCAGAAAAAAAGATGCACACAGACTGAAGGTGAAGGGATGGAAAAAGGTTTTGTAGGTGAATGGAAATGAAAAAAAGCAAAAAGAAAAGGCTGGGGTAGCAATAGTTATATCTTACAAATTAGATCTCAAAGTGAAGGACATAACAAGAGAATAATGAAGGCTGCTTTATAATATTAAAGGGAACAATCCAATAGGAAGAAATAAGTCTGGTAAACATATATGCACCCAATACAGGAGCACTGAAGGACATAAAAAAAACAAGGGATATCAAGGGAGAGATTGACAGCAATACAATCATAGTAGGAGACTTTAATATCCCACTAGCACCCTTGGACAAATCCTCTAAACAAAAAATCAGCAAAGAAACATCAATCCTAAATGACTCACTAGACCAGATAGAATTAATTGGCATCTTCAGAATATTTCACCCCAAAGCCACAGAATATACATTCTTCTCAAGTGCACATGGGTCATTTTCAGAGGCAGACCATATGTTGGGTCATAGGCAAAGTCTCTTCAAAATCAAGAAGATAGAAATCATATCAAGTATCTTCTCAGATCACAGTGACATAAAACGGGAAATCAACTACAATAAAAACAATCCAAAGAAATCAAACACATGGAGACTAAACAGCATGCTATTAAACAATGACTGTAAACCAGAGAAATCAAGGAAGAAATAAAAAACATCATGCCAACAAATGACAATGAAAACACAACAATCCAAAATCTATGGGATACAGCGAAAGCAGTCTTGAGAGGGAAGTTTATAGCTCTACAAGCCTATTGCAAAAAAAAAAAAAAGATACAATGGTAATAAATTACCTTACCCTACAACTCAGAGTTAGAGAGCAACAAGAAAAGCCCAATGTAAGCAGAAGGAAGGAAGTAAAGATCAGAGTGGAGATAAATGACATAGATACAAAAAAAACAATACAAAAGATCAACAAACCAAGTGCTGGTTCTTTGAAAGGATAAACAAGAGATGAACCTCTAGCCAAGATCACCAAGAAGCAAAGAGAGAAGATCCAAATAAACAAAATCAGAAATGAAAGAGGTGAAATAATAACAGACCCCTCTGAAATACAAAAGATTCGTAAAAAATAGTATGAACAACTCTATTCCAACAAATTAGACAACCTGGAGGAAATGGACATATTCCTAGAAAAATATAACCTTTCAAAACTCAATCTGGAAGAATCTAAACATCTCAATAGGACAATAAGTATGGAAGAAATTGAAGCAGTCATCAAAAAGCTTCCAGCAAACACAAGCCCAGGGCCAGACAGCTTCACAGGGGAGTTTTACCAAACATTCAAGGAAGAATTAAAACTGATCCTTCTCAGACTATTCAAAAAAATTCAAAAAGAAGAAACACTTCCAAGCTCCTTTATGAAGCCAGCATCACCCTGATACCAAAACCAGATAAGGACAACACAATGAAAGAGAATTACAGGTCAATAATCCTCCTCAAGAACATAGATGCCAAAATCCTCAACAAAATTCTAGCAAATCGGATCCAGCAGTACATCAGAAAAACCATACACCATGACCAAGTAGGATTTATCCCAGAAATGCAAGGATGGTACAATATCCACAAATCAATAAACGTATACATCACATAAACAAATTGAGAGACAAAAATCACATAGTCATATCAATTGATACATAAAAAGCGTTTGACAAAATCCAACACCCTTTCTTGATAAAAACTCTCAATAAGGTGGGAATAGAAGGATCATACCTCAATATAATAAAAAGCCTTATATTATAGTATATTATATTATATTGAGGTATGTTCCATAAATAGCAAGAAGCAGGACTTCATAGTTAAAGCAAAGGAGTGATAAGAAATGAGGGGGCGGGGCAGGGGAGAAGAGGAGAGGATAGAAGGGGGTCTAAACCATGTAAGGTCTTAACACTTAACTCCTGGCTCACTCAATCTGTCTATTGATAGTTTACTGAACTTTAACCTTTATTCATATCAATCAGCCCACTGATAATTTACTCACCAGTAAAAATGAAGCCTAGAATCCTGAGAAAGGCAAGCTATTTCTTTCATCAGGCTACCTTATTCGTTGGAAGTAGCCTCTTTTCCCAGTTTAAGTATTTGGTTAAGTAGACCACAGCATGAAAAAAACATCATAATGAATGTTCTATAAGTGCCAGTACAAACTGCTAAAATTAGGTATATCCCATCCAACTCAAGTTGAATAGAGTCGTCAACTCCTATGGCACAAGGTCTTGTGACTTATTTACTAGTTGCCCACAAATGAGCTTTCACTATACATTCCAAAGCATGTGAAACTTCAAGTCACATAGTAAGAAAACCTACAGCAATCTCCTTATCCTCATCCTACACTTTTCTTTCCTCTTTGCTCCTATTCCTCTCCTTTCCTGTCACACTCTAGAACTCCCACCTTCTCTTCTTCTTCAGTCATCCCATAAATAAGGGTATCCCTGGTTATCCCAACTCACTATCTGAACTTGGGGAACCAAACAGATTTGACAAGGACTACTTCTATTATTCAGCACCTATCTTGGTGAACAAGATACACACAGCCTGCTCTTACACAGCTCACTGTCTGTATCCATGAAGACATAAATTGTTAATCGTGTAATGAATGCCATGAAGAACAGTTCAGAGGAACAGGAGAACCAAATAAGAAATAAAAATAAAAATCACAGGCACCTCAATAGTATGAGGGCTAGTAGAAAGTGGAAACAAGTGTTAAGTCTCCTTGTAACTTTCAGAAACTCTCTCTCCCCCCAACTCTGACTCCAATCTCTGACTTATCAGAACACTGGTTGGGTATGCTGAGCTAAAAAAGTTCCTATTTTAATATTAATCCATGTCTTTTATTCCTGTAGTAAAATTTACATGTGAATAGCACATAATCTATAGTTGAGCTAGTAAAACAAAAGATGCCTTTAGTGCTAATAATAAAATAGTAAAAAAGGTATGAACTTTCATCCAGGGAGACCTGGGTTCAAATTCTACCTCCACCATTTGTTTTGTGACCTCAGGCAAGCTATTTCATTTTTCTGAGCAAAATTGAGATGAATACCATCTAACTTGCTAAACTATTGTATGACCTTTTTAAAAACCCCAAAACAAACAAAAATGAACAAACAAAAAACATGCAAAAGGGCACAGCACAGTACTTGACATAGTTATCACTCTATACGTATGTGTAGCTCCAACCCCTTCCCACTCAGTGAGAGCTAGTCTCTGATGACAGGAATAAAAGAATGCTCAATAAAAACTGCAGTTAAGCCAGTTCTGTCATTTCCTGCTATTACTATAAAAGGTAGCTATTTAAATCCATTACATTTTAATGCCTTTCTTCTTTGAGGAACTACAGTCAATAGAAGCTACTGCAAGTGGGAGACAAGGAAGAACACTTTGATGACACCATTAAATTTCTTTCGCCTCCTCCTTTCACCTATCAAATACAGTTCTGGTGAAAATAAAAAGGGAATACAAAAAAACAGTACAGGAGAACCAAGATGGAGGCATAAGGTATACACTTATACGTGCTGCCTCTCATAAGCACACCAAAACTACAGCAAAAAGACAAAACGACTATCTCCCAGGACCACAAAAAAGCTGGCAGAGTGGAAGTTTTACAACTAGAAGGAAAGAAAAAAGTGCATTGAGACCTGGTAGGATATGCAGAGGCTCAGAAAGGCAGAGGTACAGAGACGCGTGTGAATCGGGCTGGTGTGTGCTGTTTTTTCAATTGGGAGGGAGTTACAAGTTCCTGATTCTCTGAACTCCAGTTTCCAGCGAGATTCTGGGGACCCAGATTCATAAGGGAGAAACTGGACTATCTGCCATTGGCTCAGAAAGGGAGGGTGGCTCTCTCGCAGAAATGCGCATAGATATCGTTGTTTACTGCACTGGGGTGCAGGTTACAGGGCTGACTGGCAGCCATCGCTGTTTGCCATGCCCAAGCCTAGAAAATTCCTGAGACTCCCCCCTGCCCAATTTACAAACCCACCAAGCTGTGTGCAACAGCTTTTGCATATGAATGACTTGCCCTCTAGCAACTTAACCTAACAAATTGCAACTGGGTCAGACAACTCCAAACCTTCCAAATTCCAAGCAAAGAGGAGAAATCTACAGGTCTCCCTGTAGCTCCTGCTGGTGGCCTCAGAAACTAGCTGACTTGTACCTCCTTGGAGATCCAGGAACCTGTATACCTAGAGGTCAGTGTGAAATGACACCAGATTTCAACTCCTCACATACATAAGTGACACACTCAAGAGGCAGACTCAGTGAGCACCAAAGCCCCACTGAAGCAAGTCCTGCACCATAGGGGTGTCTCCAGCACAGCAGTCCTTCCATTAATAGACACAGCTAATCCTCACTTTCAATTGGCCTGGAGGTCAATTCCTACCAGTGTACCAATAGAAATCAAGGCTTAACTACAACAAGACTGTGTACCCAACCCACAAAGGGTACACCAAGAGTGTCTACCTCAGGTGACTGGGGAGGCAGAGCTACTGGGCCATAAAGAACAACTAGCATACAAAGCCATTTCATCAACACAGGGAGCAGCCAAAATGTGGAGACAAAGAAACATGTCATGAATGCAAGAATTGGAGGAAGCAAATTACTAGGCATAGGGTTCAAAAACCACATTTATAAGGTTATTCAAGAATCTTCTACAAACTGCTGAGAAACTTAGTGAGACCTCTGAGAAATTTAGTGAGACTTTCAATGATCTTAATGAAAATGCCAAGAAAACAGAAAAGGATCAGTCAGAAATTAAGCATACACTATCTGAAATAAAGAATAATACTATACAGAAATCCAACAGCAGACTAGAGGACCTCAAGAATCAAACCAAAAATCTGAAATATGAGGAAGCAAAAAACACCCAACAAGAAAAACATAAAGAAAAAAGAGTCCAAAAATGTGAAAATAGTGTAAGGAGCCTCTGGGACAACTTCAAGCATACCAACATCAGAATTATGGGAGTGCCAGAAGAAGAGAGAGAGCAAGATACTGAAAACCTATTTGAAGAAATAATGACTGAAAACTTTCCCTACCTGGTGAAAGAAATGGACTTAAAAGTCCAGAAAGTGCACAGAACCCCAAACAAAAGGAATCCAAAGAGGACCACACCAAGACACATCATAATTAAAATGCCAAGGGCAAAAGACAAAGAGAGAATCTTGAAAGCAGCAAGAGAAAAACAGTCAGTTACCTACAAGGGAGCATCCATTCGACTGTCAGCTGATTTCTCAACTGAAACTATGCAGGCCAAACAGGAGTGGCAAGAAATATTCAAATTGATGAATAGCAAGAACCTATAACCAAGAGTGCTCTACCTAGCAAAGCTATCATTCAGAATTGAAGGTCAGAAAAAGAGCTTCACAGATAAGAAAAAGCTAAAAGAGTTCATTATCACCAAACCAGGATTATATGAAATGCTGAACGGTATAAAAGAAGATGAAAGCAGAAGAAAGAAGAAAGAGAAAGAAGAAGAAGGAAGAAGAAGGAAAAAGAAGGAAGAAAAAGAAGGAGGGGGAGGAGGAGGTAAAGATAAAAATTATGAACAAAGTGATAACAAATACACAGCTATCAATAGTGAATCTAAAAATCAAGTGAATGAAAAATCCAATGAACAGAATGAACTGGTGAATATAATAGAATTAGGGAATGGACTGACAATTCTCATGTGGAAGGGAGTGTGAGGAGTGTGGGAAGAGATAAAACAAAAATCTTACACCTATAGATGAAGACAGTGGTGGGGGTAAGGGCATGGGATATGGCGTGCAAAATCAGGTGGAAGGGAACTATGAGGCGGGGCGGGGGGGGGGGAGGAATATCTGTAATAAACTGAACAATATTTATTTAAAAAAAAATAAGAACACAGTACAAGAAACGCTCCACTTTGCCTTCTTCTGAGCCTTCCACTAGCATGGAACTGGCTTCGATTAGAACTTCAGAATGTGATCACAATAAATCTAATTAATGTCTTATATCAGTGACCTGGAAAGGAGGCTGAAGTAATGGGCTTTCTACTTAGCTTATCGCCCCAATGTCATCTTTATTAATATTAATTTCACCCAATCCATGGACTGTCTCATCATGACAACAGATAGAAGTAGAATGGAAGATAGGCAGTTAACTAGAAACTAGAAAAGCTTGTGCATAGGTAATCTATTAAATAGAATCACTGTATTTCAGAGCTCAAAGACCTCATTTTTTAAAATAAGCAGCTGAAGTGCACAACTTAGGTTTCTAAGAATGGGAACAACCACTTCGAGGCAAAAGCCTTCTGTTGTAACACACAGTGAAGGCACACACGCACGAGTGACCAGAGATGAACAGACAAACAGGGACTAGAGACTACGTCACTTAAGCCGTTTTAAAATTTTCAATGTATCCTAAGGGCAACTGGAAACCGATGTTTTAAGCATACGGTTTTGTACATGTTCAGACTTGCATTTTAGAAAGATAACTCTCCTAAAAGGGTTCCAAACAGAGGTTATTTTGGAATGAATCTTCAAAAGTGAAAAAAGTAGGGGCATTTATGGATAGATAAAAATAACCCTTTCAAAGGCACAGAGGTATAAAACAATTTTAAGTAAGTTGAGAGAAAGAAACACAATAAAAAGGTATACTCTTGCCCTGGCTAGTGGCTCAGCTCGTTGGAGCATCACCCTGTACAGCAAAAAAGTTGTGGGTTCAATTCCTGGTCAGGGCACATACTTAGGTTGTGGGTTTGATCCCTGGTTGGGGTATATACAGGAGGCAACCAATTGATATTTCTCACTCACATTCATGTTTCTCTCTCCGCCCCCCCACTCTCTCTAAAATCAAATTTTTCATAAAAGAAATAGACTGGCACAATCCAAAAACGTTTTTAGAAGAGGTCCCTCAACAAGTGACAAACCATGAAGAGAAGTCCTCATCGGCAGACATGACATCTGCGTCTTACTCATTACAGTTTGCTCTTTTAGTGGTTGGGCAATAGCATGAGGTAACGATGTGAAAAACAATAGTACTTGAAATGCTATATAAGAAGCAAATGAAATATGTTGCAACAAATATGTATTTTTAAGAAGTAGAAAGAGGAAGTAATTTTTCATTTCTTCAAATTTTATAGTATACTAACATTTCCTCTATAAAATTGTGTACATTAATAAACGTTCAACAAATATTGATAGTAAAGACACTTCCTTTTCCCTTCTCAACATATTCACTTTTCTCTGGACCCTGTGCTCAAGGTGAGAACAGTGATCCAGGGTCCAGGCCAGGGCTGTACTATAGGGGTCCTGCCAAAATCCAATTCTCTCTATCATAAATCTGAAACTCCGAGCTTGGAGTGTGACTGAAAATCTCATTAACTGAAAAATTGAGGAATATCTCAATTAAAATCCCTAAAATCATTTCCCTTTCCAAAGCCTGGATGTCCAACTTCTCCCAGGATTCTACAAGATACATTAAAATCAAATATGCTTAAATGTAAGCCAAAGTAATTTTCTGTTATTTGCAACCAAAAGGAAAAACTGAAATAACTCAATGTTAAAACAAAGCTAATTCAGCTATTAACATAAGTTGTTTGGGACTTAAATCATTTAAACTTCCTTGAACTGTTCCAAGGTCTTTCAAGTTTTGTTACAACACAATTCTAAGGATTTCACAAGGTCATGGCTCAGGGTTACACAATGTTGCATAACCCCAATCGCACCATATTTTTTAAAATAAGTACTTAAAACTTGTTTATAACAGTATTTAGACCTAGAAGTGGTCTTCAGAGATTCAACCAGTTAAACCCACTAGTTTCAACCCATTAATGTCATAACCTCTTTCGTTCCTCTTCCCTTCACACTAAAAAGCTCAATACTTGACAACCTTCTTCACAGCTTTCCTTACTATGAGCTCCTCTACGTCCATATATCAATTTTCAGGATTCTTGGTAGGTTGCAAGTTTTAGATAGGAACACCCAGTTCAATTTGATAAACAGCAAATAACCTTTCCAGTCTGACTCGAACACTGCATGATGACTACAAAACTATTTGTTGTTTATCTGAAATTCAAACTTAATTAGGCAGGCCGTATTTTATCTAACAACTCTAGTTCTGTGGAGCTGAAAGAGCTGCCCAATAAGATCTACACAGACTACCCAGGAAATAGTGAATTAGGAGCTGAAATATAAGTTAGCTACACAATTATGACACAGAATGTTATTGCTAAAAGGAACGGCTAGTCCAATATTCTCACTTTAGAGATTAGGGGAAAATTGTCCAATAAAGATGAGTGACAACTGGGTTGCCAGGAGAACCAACCCTGTGATTAGAGGTTTGAAACTTTCAGTCCCATCACTACCTCCATAAAAACTCAGGAAGCCACCCTGTGAGCCCCACATGCTACGGATTGCTTCCACCTGCCAGGCTCCGAGCACCCTAAGGACAGATATGCCTTTGTTCAGGACCTCCCCCCCTTTCTCTTCATCTGGCTGTAGATTCTTATCTTTTGTAACAAATTGGCAATCTAGTAGTAAACCGGTTTTCCTGAGTTGTGTCTGTCATTCTAGCAAATTTATCAGACCCAGGGAACCTCTGATTTATAGCCAGTGGGTCTGAAGTACAGGGACCCTGGACTTGCAACTGGCATTCTGAGTGGCAGGGGAGGTTTGGAACTTCCAATCCACAGAGAGATGTCAGGAGCGCAAGTAACCTGAGCTTACTTCCAGCATCTGAAAGGGAGGGCAGTCTTGTGGGACTCAGTCCTTTACCTGCAGAATTTGATTTTTTATCTTCAGGTGGACAGTTATTGGAATTTAGTTGAATTATTGAGACGCCCTTGCTGGCATCCAAGAAGTGCTTATTAGTGTAGAGGGAATCTACACCCCCATGTTAGAACTTGGTCCAAGAGCCCCATATAAATATGATGCTAAAAAATAAAAATGTCTAAATCTGTTCTTCTAAATCAGTGCATATGTATACCCTGTAACTAAATTAATAGATAAGAACAGGGCTATTTCATCTGTAGCATTGGATATTTAGATATTCACGTTGGCCAATAAATTCTTAAAGTAAACTCAGAAAAAAGGGAGGCTGCCTTGAAGTCCACTTACATTCAAGCACACACGGTATTTTTTTAAATTGTTCTTTGTCCTCCAGAATTCCCTGAGGAGGCTGCTCAATTCTGATTCACAGCTTGAAATGGCTCCACGTTGTTTTTTTAGTTGATACTTTCTCTACATCACTAACAGGGAATCTGCTTCTGGATTCAGATTGATCATTTACTGGAAGCATATGATTTCTATGAACCTTGCTACTTTCACAAAGTACCTACACAGACATTCATATAGAAATTCAACTTTAATATGCTTCACTAAAACCAAGTTTTGCTGGTCCAAGTCAGAAAAATGACAATGACAGATGGGACAAAAGGGAAGAGAGCAACCTGGTTCTTACGTAGGATGACAAGGCAGCAGACCTTTTGTTCCTGTTCCACAGAAGGACAATGTCAACTAATAAGAAGGTAAATAATTCTTTAAAGACTTTATCATTAAACATTTACTAAACAAAAATCTTTACCCTACCACTCTACATTTTTTTTCCAGAGAGGAAGGAAGAGTGAAAGTGAGATAGAAACATCAATGATGAGAGAGAATCATTGATTGGCTGCCTCCTGCAGGCCCCTTACTGGGGAATCAAGCCCGTAATCTGGGTATATGCCTTGATGGGAATTGAACCTAGGACCTTTCAGCCCACAGGCTGATGCTCTATCCACAGAGCAAAACTAGCCAGGGCACATTGTACATTTTTGTTTCTGGAAGAAGTTACTTACCTCTGCCTCTGCTGTCAACTGTTTCTTCTTTGCAATTAACTCTTTTACGTCAATCCGGCCTAAGGAAAAGAAAGTAACTTTTAAGTTGATGGATACTAGCACAATTTTTTTTCACCAGCACTATTTAAATCATGAAGTTGAAAACCAAACAAACAGAAAGGATAACTATGTAAAGTACAGTACTACCACAAAACATAACAGCTCTTGAAAATGAAGCACGAGTAATATAAGCAGAAGGAAATTTACACATAAAAATTCTAAGTAGAAAAAAACAAAACTACTATATGTATACACAGTAATTACAACTATATATCAATCATATAACGAAATAAGATACAATTTTGACAGCATGGGAAATTAGATTCTCTGAATGGATCCTGCAACTGTGACTAATAAAATGCACAAGCAACATTAAAAAAGATAGATAAATTGGACTTTTAAGATTTATAAAAACAAAAACTTTTTTGCTGCAAAAGACAGGACACTATGAAGAAAATAAAGATAATCCACAGAATGGGGGGAGGGGACTTGCAAGTATAATCAGGATCTTGCAGCCACAATATAAAGAATTCATTTAACTCAAATATAAAGACAAATAATCCAATTTAAATATAGGCTATGTACTTGATCAGACATTTTTCCAAGATAGATATAGAAATGGCCAATACCACTCGAAAAGATGTTCAACATCACTGGTCATCAGGGAAATGCAAATCAAAATCACAAAGAAATTTCACTTCCGATGCAATAGGATGGCCATAATCAAAAACACATAAGTACAGTATTACCCAGTTAGCAAGGCTCAGTAATTGAGCATCGGCCTATGAACCAGTATGTCACAGTTTGATTCCCGGTCAGGGCACATGCCGGGGTTGGCAAGCAGGAGGCAGCTGATCAATGATTCTTTTTCTCAACACTGATGTTTCTTTCTCTCTCTCCCTCTCCCTTTCTCTCTGAAATTAATAATATATATACATTTATTAAATAAGTTCTCATTAAACATTTTTTGAATAATTCTTGAAGAAATATTAGAATGGCTTTGCTTTCAGCTCTGCTGAATCCCCAGCTGCACTGCACCTTTTCCTGGACTGGTTCAAGGAAATTGGGACTTTAGAAACCGAGGGATATAACTCCACACAAATAAAGCTTTCTACCTCGCATCTCATCCTCCCGGGAGCCTCTGGAGATTCTTATTCCAGCAGCATCCCAAGAACCCTACTCCCACTAGCAACAAAGAAATTCCACCCGTGCAATTCTCTGATAACACTAGCAAAGTGGTTACACTTCCCATCTTCACTTTCTCACTAGCTATTCATTCCCAACCCTTCTCAATTTCAGGGGTTACTATGGAGCCCAAATTTCTAAATCTTCATCCTCATTAAGCCTGCTACAAATGCCAACATTTATGAACTATTTATCATGTATCATCTCATTTATTCTTTATAACAAACAAGAGTTGGTTTCCTATCTATTTTAAAAAATGAAGGAACTAAGAATCAAAGAAATTAAACAACTTGACCACAAATCACATGGCCAGTAAGTAACTGAACAAATAAGTAAAACTAGGGGTCTTCTGTGCCCTAGTCATGCAATGTGCATCATAAAAAAATTAAAAATAAAAACAATCAAGGCCTATAGTGACTACATTCCTAAAGATGACTAAAGAGTACTAAGCAGTGACTAATAACCATTTCTTCATTTCAATTATTTTAACAAACATATTCTTTTGTTTCCTTGTAGCAAGTACAGAATTAGCTAGTGCGTAGTCAGTCACTAACAGACTTTTATTGCCTAGAAGTTTAAACTCATTTTAAAATCCTAATCATTTTCTTAAAAACTCTCAATAAGTATACTTTAGAACAGCGATTTTTAACCAGTGTGCTGCAAGAATGTTTAAAATATTCAATACCTGACTATTTAGTCAGAGGTACTGACTTCTTTTCCCTTAAATTGTCAAAAAAAAAAAAAAAAAAGACAACAGCCAACACAACAGTAATCATCCAGTGTGAATGAATAAAAATTACATCTATTTTTTTTGTCAGATCAGCAAAAAATATATTTTTAGTGTGCTGCAGAATTTTAGTAATTACTTAATTTGTGCTGCGATATGAAAAACGTTGAAAATTGCTGCCTTAAAAGGTCATCCCAGCCTCTCCTTGCCTTCCAGAGATATCAGTAATCTAAGAGATATGTCGAGATAAAGAACTATTGGATTTAGAGCTATTCCTTGAAAGATATTTATCTATCTTTAAAACAAAAAGGGAGATAAAATAATTATAGTCTATCTATCACCTTTTATTGCTCCACTGACCTCAAAAACCTTCTATAGATCTCAACTAATCACATGTCTTCATGACCATAAGTAAATGGATTCTGAACTAGAAACAAAGGTTATTATACAAATATTCATACAGAAGAGTTAAGAGATAACATTGAAACTATTTAGCTAGCCATTTTAAAAAACTATACTAGAGATCTCTAAAACTTATTATTAAAAATAAATTTCAAATGGATCAAATATTTGAATCCAAAATGCACTAAGTAAAAAATTGGTCTTCCTTACATGACAAGAAATCTAAAAGCAATAAAATAGATTACATAAAAACTAAATGTGGTAAGGCACACTATATGCAAAGTCAAAAAACATAGAGCAAGTTAAAAAATATTCAAAGTACATAATAATCAGAGGATTAATTTCCTTAATAGAGAAGAGCTCTTAAAAAAAAAAATAGCCACGAGATAGGGTACAAAAATGGGCAAAGGATATGAACAGAGCTTTTAAAGAAAGAAATACATAGTCAATAAGTATATTTTAAAAGTTCTCTACCTCACTTATAATTTATGAGAACAAACATATGCTATGTGTTTTGTTCCCATAAAATTGAGAGTTTAAAAAAAGATCAAACCTTGGCATATCAGGATTGTGAGAGGAATGTCCGACTGCAAACAGGATAATGAGACAATAATATAGATGGGAATATAAAATGGTTTAACATTTTAAAAAGTAAATTTAGTAACATCTTAATCTTAAATGCAAAAATTCTTTGACTCAGCAATTTCACTTTTAAGAATGTATCCTGCCCAGACCGGTTTGGCTCAGTGGATAAAGCGTCGGCCTGCGGACAGAAAGGTCCCGGGTTCGATTCAAGTCGGGGGCATGTACCTTGCTTGCGGGCACATCTCCAGTGTGGGGTGTGCAGGAGGCAGCTGATCGATGTCTCTCTCTCATTGATGTTTCTGACTTTCTATCCCACTCCCTTCCTCTCTGTGAAAAGTCAATAAAATATATTTTTAAATAAAAATAAAAAATGTATCCTACAAGTACTAGTACACTAGCACAAGTAAGCAATGGTACTATTTCAAGGATCTTCTATACAGCACTATTATAATACTGAAACCCTGGAAATAAGTTAAATGCCCATCCATAGAAATAAGTTAAATAAATTACCAAGCATTTGTGCAACAGAAATACTACACAGATACTTTTAAAAGAATTATACTTATGTACATATCCTGAATAAAAAGATGTCTAAGAATTACTAAGTTTAGAAAAAGCAAATTGTAGAAAATATTCCAAACACAGTGCCACATGTAAGAAAAGAAACAAAACAAGACTACTTAAGGAGAATTATTACTTAATGACTTTCTATGATTCTTACATTTTTAAATTAGTATATATTACTTTAAAACTTAAAAATTTATAAGTATATTTCAGCAATTTTTTTATTGATTTTTTTTTTTTTTTAACAGAGAGGAAGGGAGAGAGATAGAAAGTCAGAAACATCGATGAGAGAGAGACATCGATCAGCCGCCTCCTGCATGCCCCACAGTGGAGATGTGCCCGCAAGCAAGGTACAAGCCTCTAAACAGAATCGAACCTGGGACCTTTCAGTCCGCAAGCCGATGCTCTATCCACTGAGCCAAACCAGTCTCGGCATATTTCAGCAATTTTTTAATGACACAAAATATCTTGCATTTTTAAAAATTAGAACTAAGAAAATAGCCCCAATATTTAGATGAGGACAACAGACTGAGATTTTAAAGGGATAATATAAATAATCTACAAAAGCAATAAATGGAAATACCAATCATAATTGGTCTATAACTTTTTCAAAGCTAAAAACAGATAACTACTCTGTAATCAAAATAAATCCAGAAACTATATTACTCAATCAGAGTTAACTTTGACTTATTTTTCTTTTATCACACACCTGTATCAACTGTGTGGGTTACCCACACAGGGCTGAACAAAAGTAGGTTTACAGTTGTGAATATGCAAAACAGAGTTAATAAAACATTGCAATAATCATAACCTGTGTGTCTCTTTCCATACAAATTAACTGTAAACCTACTTTTGCCCATCCCTGTATATGCAATAAGAGAATTAGCCTTATTACCACTGAACTTTTATAACATTATATGATCCTATTTTTAAATTCAAAGAGAGAATGCCTTTTAGAAATATTAAAAGATTTCATTAAAAAAAAACACACACAAAAAAAAACAAAAAGACCTCATGAAGATTTTAATTCTTAGTTGACTTATTATATATATATAGCAGAGAACTGTAAAGCTACCTAAGGATCTGGGACAGAGAGCTGCAGTGCCATCAATGAGGAGATAAAACAATAACTTAATGAATCTAATGTTATATATTGTAAACAGTGCCTTCACATTTGCCCTCCTTTGTTCTGCAAGAGGAAATCTAAGCACTGACAGGCTATAAGTCATCCACTATGTAGGCAGTCAGTCATGACTCCATACTCAGTAAGACTTCAAACCCTACCTTCTCATTTCCTTCTGGCCTTTCCAATTTTGTCTTCCTATCTATGAGAACAAACACAAATCCATCTGTATCACTCCCTCTGCCCCCAGAAATCCTCTCTAAAAGTAAACAAAACACCATACACATAATCTATATTGTCTTAAACTCCATGCCTTTGCGAACCCCTATCTTCTGGCCTGAAAGCTCTCTCCCAGTCTCTTGTTTAAAGGCCAAATTCTATTTTTGTGAGACTTCCTTCCATTCTAAAGCAAGGTACCCCTCACCTTGATGGTCTGCTATTCCATTTAGTTACTATAATTCACTTAGCTCCTATGTAACACATGGAGATAAAATCAGGAAGAACATCTCATTAAAAGCAAAACATATCATAGACTTCCTTTCTTTCTTTTTTAAATATATTTTATTGATTTTTTACAGAGAGGAAGGGAAAGGGAGAGTTAGAAACATGTATGAGAGAGAAACATGGACCAGCTGCCTCCTGCACGCCCCCTACTGAGGATGTGCCCACAACCAAGGTACATGCCCTTGACTGAAATTGAACCTGGGACCTTTCAGTCCGCAGGCCAACTGAGCCAAACCGGTTTCGGAGACTTCCTTTCAATATAGTCAGGTTATACCTCATGCCCCATTATTTAAAACTGAATGTACCCATTATGCCTGGGCAAAATTGTAACCAAATGATTTTTTAGCAATTCTCTTAGAAGACAAATTTGCCTCAAATACATTTCACCCCAGAAAACAATAATATTTGGTAGGCCCTCTTAAAATTTGAAACCTTTATGGGCTGATTTCTTAGCATAATTCTCTTTTTAAAAAGTTTAAAAAGCTGTCAAAGTACCAGCTATTATCTTCCATTTCTTTTGACTAATCTTTCTGTAATGAGTTAAAACATTCAATCTCCTTCTTTTGATCTTAAAAGCTATAAAAAGTATTAATTAATATTCAGTAACTTTATTTCTGCTAGTAACTATGTTACCTCTCATCGCACAAAGCATTTTTCAAGTTAGTGAAATTTTTCATCTCTCAGAATACCATATAATTTACTCAAAGGTTACGTCATCCACATCTGACAAAAGTTTGAAGTAACAGGTACTTCCATATTGCCTCTGGGAGTGCAATATTTCCAGAGGACAATCTGGCAATCTCTACCAAAATAATTGTATAATATGCATTCCCTTTGACCTAAAAACAATTTTCTTGGAATGTATCCAAGGAAAAATCACAACCATTTTGACTTTTGCTTATCTGCTTTTTCTAAAACAAACATGCTTTTGCCTTTTTCCTAAGGGGGATGGGAGGGAATGTACCCTCAACCTATTCAGTAGATAAAGGATCTCTGTGGAATGGTCAGTTTTAGATTAGATGCATATATTGGATGAAGGGGCAAGATTACAAAATAACTGATTTTTTTTGCCAAGGGATTTTCAAAATATATTACAAAAGGCTGAGAGATATACAAAATCCTATTTAATAAAAGAGTAATATGCAAATTGAGTCACTCCAACACATAAGATGGCCGCCCCCATGTGGACACAAGATGGCCTGCAGGGAAGGGCAGTTGTGGGTGATCTGGCCAGCAGGAGAGGGCAGTTGGGAGGGACCAGGCCAGCAAGGGAAGGCAGTTGGACAGATCAAACCTGCAGGGAAGGACAATTGGTAGGGAGAGGGAGGAAGGGGGAGGGGGTCCCAAGCCTACAGGGGAGGGCAGTTGGGGGGGGGGGACCAGGCCTGCAGGGGAGGGCAGTTGGGGGCAACCAGGCCTGCAGGGGAGGGCAGTTAGGGGCAATCAGGCCAGCATGGGAGCAGTTAGGTGTCTATCAGGCTGGCAGGGGAATGGTTAGGGGGTAATCAGGTTGGCAGGCAGAAGCAGTTAGGGGCAATCAGACAGGCAGGCAGGTGAGTGGTTGATTATTGTTATATAATTAATTAGCTCTCAAATGAACAATACTAGCCATTAACAGGTTTATTGAATGCCAGGTACTGTTTTAAGTGTTTTACAAGCATTAACTCAGTTAATATACTGTAGTTTATTCAAGTTCAGTGTTGTGTGTATGAATATATATAAAACTCCTAGAAAGAAAAGAACAGGAGAAAACCTTTAAGACATTGGGCTTGTCAATGATTTCCTGGATATGACACCAAAAGTTCGGCAATAAATGTAAAAACAGACAAATAAGATCATTTCAAACTTTAACATGTATATGCATAAAAAAACACAATCAACAGAGTGAAAAAGCAACCTATGGACTGAGGAATAATATTTACAAATCATATATCTGATGAGTTAATTTCCAGAATATAACTGTTACAACTTAACTCAAGAACTTCTATGACTCAACAATTAACTCAACTAAAAAATGGCTAAAGAAGATGGTTAACAGGTATGCAAAAAGTGTTCAACATCACTAATAATAAGAGAACTGCAAATCAAAATCACAATGAGGTATCCATTAGGATGGCTACCATTTAAAAAAAATAACAATAGCCCTCGCTCAGTGGATGGAGCATGGGCCTGCGAACTGAAAGGTCCCAGGTTCATTCTGGTCAAGCGCTTGCGGACTCGATCCCTAGTAAGGGGCATGCAGGAAGCAACATATCAATGATTATCTCTCATCACTGATGTTTCTATCTTTCTCTTCCTTCCTCTCTGAAATCAATAAAATATATTTTAAAAATAATAATAATAATAAGGGTTGGTAAGGATGTGGTGAAATTGCAACCCTTATGCACCTTTGGTGTAATAGTAAAACCGTCCAGCCACTATGGAAAACAGTATGCCAGTTCTTCAAAAAATTAAAACTAGAATTACCATACAATCCAGCAATCCCATCTCTAGTTATTTATCCAAAAGAAAAGAAAGCAGAGTCTCAAAGAGATATTTGTATCTTATGTACACAGCAGCAGCATTATTCACAATAACCAAAAAGTGGAAGCAACTCAAAAGTTCACCAATGGCATATGAATGGGTAAAGAAAATATGACATATGCATGAATGGAAAATTATTCAGCTTTAAGCAAGAAGGAAATCTTGCCACACATCTTACAACATAGACACATCTTGAAGACATTCTAAGGGAACTAAGCCAGTAAGCCAATATGATATGATTTCACTTATCTGAGGTATCTAAAGTAGTCCAATTCTAAACCTAAAATGGAATGGTGGTTACCAGGAGCTCGGGGAAATGAGGAGTTTTTTAATGGATATAGTTTCAGTTTTTCAAGATGAAAAAGTTCTGAAGATCTATTGCACAACAATCTACTTAACATTACTGAACCTGACACTTACAATAGCTAAGATACAAATTGTGAGTTCTTGACACAATTAAAAATTTCGAATATTATAATTTTTAAGTAGAGAAAGAACTTAAATGAAATTTCTCCAAAGATATACAAATGGCCAATAAGCACATGAAGAGATGCTCAACACCATTGGCCATCAGGTAAATGCAATTCAAAACCACAATGAAATACCACTTTCCATCCACTACAGTGACTATCATGAAAGGACAGATAATAACTGGTATTGGTGAGGATGAGAAGAAATTGGGATGCTCACACCTTGCTGATGGAAATATAAAATGGGGTGGCTGCTTTGGAAAAATTTAGTAATTTCTCAAAAAGTGGAACACAGATTTACTATGACTCAACAACTCTACTTCTTGGTATATACTCAAGAGAAATGGTAACATATGTTCACGCAAAACTGCTATTCCTAATAGCCAAAAACTGTAAGCAACCCAAACAACCAAATAGTAAGTAACTAATAAATGGATAAACAAAATGCAGTAAGTATATCCATACAGTGGAATATGTTCGAGCCTAAAGAAAGGAGTAACCGATACATGCTAAAGCATGGAAAACATTATACTATGTGAAAGAAGCCAGACACAAAAGACCACATATTCTATGATTCCTATTCCAGAAAATGCCCAGAACAGGCAAATCCAAAGCGACAGGAAATAAATGAGTAGGGGCCAGGGATGGTAGAAGGGGAGCAAGGAGAGTGACTGTTAAAGAGCAGAGGGTTCCTTCTGGAGATGATAAAAACAGTCTGTAATTAAATAATGATGAGAATATGTTAGGCAAATGGTTGTTGTTTGGTGTGAACAAGGCCATTTTAAGAAGCAAGCTGCTCACCCAGAGAGGGGTGAGCCTGTATCACCTGAAAGGAATGTCCTTACAAAACAGGTCCATTGAATTTTTACTGCCTTGAAATATATAGCTCTTAACCACAAGCCACCTGTGTTCCAGGAAGCTCCAGGTAGCAAGGTTCCAGCTCATTTCCGTGCAGTAAAAGGAGATAGATGCGCATTCTTGCTGGTGTCCAACACCCTGCTATGCCCCGCCTTCCCTCACTTTGTTTTAATTTTGGAGTTTCCCACCTCTGTCTTTGGTCTCTAGGCACTGTCCTCCAGGAGGGTTCCACCTCAGGAAATTTTCCTAATGAGATTGTTAAATGTACTGGCAACCAGGGAACTGTACTCCTTAAAATGGTGAATTTTATGGTTTGTAAATTATATCAATAAAAATATTAGGAGGAATGAAAGGAAAAAAGAAAAAGTTAGAGGAGAAGGAGCCAAATGGGAAGAAAAGAGGAAGGACATATACTCATTTCTCAATGACAGAATTTTGAGTCTAATTAATCACAATTTCACCTGATAGGCATTGGATAAACTAAGCACACTTTTGTGAAAATGTGAACTAAATACTATAAAAACAGTATAATGGTCGCTATTAATTCAATAAACCAAAGGTTGGGTAATTATGTAATTTAACAAACTGGGACACTTCTGAGAATGCAAGGAGACAACATAAAGAATTACACTGGACACAGGTAAAAATTGAGACTAACCTGAACAAATTAAGACAAAGTCACCCTACCCATAGATTACTAGAATTATAAACCACGGAATAAGAATCCAAGAGTTACATATGTTGAGTTTAATGGGGAAAAGCCATGGGGTTGTCTCAAAGTGATATGTCACAAGGTAGTTCTAGCTGAGTCTGAGAGTTTTTAATACTAGTGGTTCACAGCCAGCGAAGTGAATCAGTACTATCCAGCAAGCTTTTCCAAACTTAACCTTCCTGGACCTTTCCCCTGAGATTCTGATTCAGTAGATCTATAATGGGGTCCAAGAAGCCGTTTTTGTTTGTTTGGGTGATTTTTTTCATTCTAGAGTAATTATATACACCCTTGGATGATTAACTTTGTATGTCAATTTGACTGGGCTAATGGAAGCCCAGAAAGCTGGTAAAACATTATGTCTGGGTCTTTCCAGAAGAGAGAGCAGTTGAATCAGTGGACTGAGTGAAGAATACCCTCTCCAATGCTGGAGGGCCTGAACAGAATGAAAGGCAAAGGAAGGACATGTAGGCTCTTCTTGCTTGACTTGCTCTGGGACAATGCTGCTCCTGTTTCTTTGATTCTCAGTGTGTACTTTGAACTTAATGTTTAGACTAGGCCCTCACCACTGGCTCCCCTGGCGTAGACAGAAGATTGTGGGACTGCTCAGCCTCCAAGAGAGGCAATCCCTCAAGATAAATCTTTCTATGTATCTACATATATCCGATTGCTTTTGTTTTTCTGAAAGGTCCTGACTTTAATAAATGCCGCAATTGAAAACTGCCAGTAAGATGCATGTCTCTAACTTTACCCATATGAACTGTCTAGGAATGTTATTAAAATGAAATTTTATTCAGTAAATGTGAGTGAGGTGGGATGTTTCTAATAAGCTACTGGTGGTGCAGATGTTCTGGGTCCTGACTGGTGGGCACACATGGACTGGTGTAGCATGGTTGGTATCTTTTAAGCCCTTAAAACTCAAAGGCCACATTTTACCCACCTGCCTATTCCCCAAAGTAATCAAATATTGAAATAACTAGAGAAACACAATCTATTTTCAGATGAGCATTACTTAACAGTAAGCCAAGAAGGAAGTAACACTTAATTTACTAGTAAGTTTAAAAATTCAATTTTTAATATCTAAAACCTGGAATAATTAAAACTTAATATTAACTAAACAATGAGGAGTACTGGAAATATGTAGAAATTAGAGAAATTTAAACACATTTTTAAATTGGGACATAAAGATAAAATTGGTGATAGAAAGTTTCAATAAAAAGTTATTTTTCTGTCTCTAAGACAAACAAAATGGATTATCACCTAGTCCCTAAATCATGAAAGGCGAATGTATTGCATATAGCCCATATGCAATACAAATGTTTCATAGGTAGCTAACTAAGAGTACAGCAATCAATAAACTTCATTATGCAAATGTAAGCTGAAACATTTTGGGGATCCAGCTGCTCACATTTACCATTAAATTTAAGTAGGAAAAGTAAAAGAATGTTTCTTTATTTAAGAAGTTCATGATGCCAGACAACTTGTCTTGAAGTTTCACTTCTATTTGTTAACCAAACAAGCCTCAAACTTTCAAATCCTTATTGAAATGAAACCTATACAAATGTCACTGCAAAAATAAATAATCTGATGCAATAAATGACATCAGTTGGAACTATCAATCTTAAGTATAAACCTTGACCTTAACAAGTACTATGTCATACTTACCTTTGTATTCATGTGTTAAACAGACTTGGATATAAGAATAAAACTTCCGCCCTAACTGGTTTGGCTCAGTGGATAGAGGTCGGCCTGTGGACTCCAGGGTCCCAGGTTCAATCCAGTCAAGGGTATGTGCCTTGGTTGCGGGCACATACCCAGTAGGGAGTGTGCAGGAGGCAGCTGATCGATGTTTCTCTCTCATTGATGTTTCTAATTTTCTATCCCTATCCCTTCCTCCCTCTATAAAAAATCAATAAAATATATTTAAAAAAAAAAAGAATAATACTTCCTAATCTCTCTACCTCTCCCAAGATTTATAGCCTAGTTATGTTTAACTAGATTAGTTATCCTAGCTATTACTTTCAGACTCATTACATCTTTTAGGAGTACTTATTCATAATAATTCAATTATCTTCATTGTAGATAGAGGGTTACTTATTCATTGAACTCAGAGTTCCATGAGGACTGATCACTGCTGTAAGCTCCAAGCACCTAGCAGGGCACCAATCATTATTGGTAGGTTAGATGGTTGAAGAAATGAATAAATGGTGGCTAAAATATAGTAGATACCCAAAAAATATTCACTGAATTAAGAGCTTGCTTTCTAATAATGTATTCATTACATGAAACACTATGTAATATAAATTCTACATTAAAGTATACATTGCAAACTCCATTTACAACAATAAAGCTCACCTCTATGAGATGTGCTGTGTCACCAGTAGTATCTAAGGTGGCTGTGACCAACAATTAAATTGGTGTTCCTTTACATTCTCAGTATAGTTTTCCCGTCTGCATGTTTGCAGTGTCTGCCAGCAAATCTAAAGAGATGGCTCAATGTTCTAGCACATGAATTTGCTCTCTTTTTTATTAATCCACCTCAAAAAAAAAAAAAATCAAAAGCCTCACCATTACTAGGTGTCTCTGGGGCCTGCTTCGCAGGGTTTCCCTGGTCTTCCTTTTCTTCAGGATCGTCACTGGACTTGGACAGCCGTTTTCTTAGAGACGTCTCCTTGCCCACCATTGTGTTACCTAGGAAAGAAGATGCAGAAAGTTTCAAACCAATTATCTGGTTTAAGCAAATTTCACAATATCATGATATTTAGAGGTAAAAGAATGATATATTCTCTCCCTTCTGTTTTACTTTGATCATGTCTAAGCATTTTCTGAGTACAAGATACTATAACAAATGTGAAGAAATTAGTCCTTATAAAGTAACTGACTGGTTTCAAAGGCTCTTATTTAAACATAGCCCTCATTCTTAAAGAACATTTTAACTGAGCAAGGCATAAGTATGTGAAAAATCATGTAAAGGTTTCAGAGAATAAAAGATATCTGGACGTAGTCTTGAAGGAGGAGAACAGGGCACTCATGAGTAAGAAAGGGTTAAAAGTGTTCAAGAGATCACAAAAGACCACATTACAAGAGGACAAGAAACAAGCTTTTGTTGAGTATCTACAAAGTGCAAGGACTCTGCTACATGCTTTCCGTTTTCCCATCTAATCTTCATAACTCTGCAAAACAGATGGTGTTATTCCTGATTTCCATATGAGAAAAAAATAAGGCTTGCCCTAACTGGTTTGGATCAGTGGATAGAGCGTCATCTGCGGACTCAAGTGTCCCAGGTTCGATTCCAGTCAAGGGCATGTACCTTGGTTGAGGGCACATCTCCAGTAGGGAGTGTGTAGGAGGCAGCTGACCGATGATTCTCTCATCGATATCTCTAACTCTCCCTCTCCCTTCCTCTCTCTCTAAAAAAAACAATAAAATGTATTTTAAAAAATGCTACTTGAAATCATTAAAAATAATAAGACTCAAAGTAGTTACTGTCAATACCTTTCACCCCCATACCAATTGCACAACGTGGGTTTATTAGGAACGCACACCATGGGAAACTGTGGGGTGACTCAGTAAGGGAGTATTAGAACTGACTTATTTAGGATTTGAACTTGGCTAGGTGATTTTGGGTGAGAGTACAAAGAAGCAAACTGACATTGTTGCTTGGGTGCTGTCAGGAAGCCAAGACAATGCTATGACTGGGTTTCTCAAGAAATCTCTATAGGAAGGCTGGCTCCCTAGAAGGAAGATAAAGCTGGAACTGAAAAAGCAGAAACCCTAACTGATTTGCTCTAGGGAGGAGGATGCTGGGAATTTTGTGACTTGGACAATGATCATGTTTTGTTTGTGTTCAGACATGATGATGGCATGGACTTGTTTTTGTCTTGACCCATCGTGGTCACAGAATGCCTCTTCTGATGTTAAGAGTCAATGAAATTATTTTCAGCGGAACATCAAGAACTAGCTTTAAGCATCAGGCTATCTCGCAGCATCACCGAGGCCTAGCCTGACAGCCCCCGTGTGGCTCTCAAATGCCAAGGGCTGCTTTCCTCCTTTTTATTACAGTAGCCTGTAGAGACCAAACAGCTAATGACAAGGTCATATTTGAATCCAGGTCCAATCCAAACAACACTATTTCAATTTTTTTAAAGTTGGTAAAAGAAATATTACAAGAGGAAAGACTAGAAAAAAGAGCTGGAATCAAGTAGCAAATGCCTAAGAAATGGGGGATTTTTTTTCCCTTTCTGTTAGGCAGTGGTGAGCCATTTTAAGCACTGAAAAATACGATCAAAGTCAAATTTTGGACAGACCCATGTCAAGGCAGAATAAGGCTTACTCCAAAATAGTGTTTATTATATATTACATTTCATTAATCTGAAGCAAAAAGAAAAATGAAGTACTCACTACATTAGTTTTAAAGCTATATATTTTTTAAATTCTAAGATTACCATCTGTCTAAACTTTTAGGTTAAAATGTTCTTTTCTGTATGAAATGTAGTACATGGGAGTTCGATTGTTTTTTTAAAAATCTGACAAATGTAGATCAGTCCCCTTCCAATATTTTCTGAAAATGAACAAATGAAACAATTATGGAAAGGTACATGAATGTGTCAATTAGGCATTTTAGAAAATCAATTAGATCTAATTGAGAGGAATCTAGAAAAGAGGTAAGGGCCACTGACAAATCTGAAAGTCATCTGTGTGACAGTGACAAAGGAAGCCAGAAGAGCTTCTAGTTCTCCCAACAGAAAAGATCAGAGAAGTGAGAACAGACAGCTAAACTCTGAAAGATGTCCTACACATCTTGAAGTAACACATCAAGAAGTAGAAAAGAGCCAAAACCGGTTTGGCTCAGTGGATAGAACCTCGGCCTGCGGACTGAAAGGTCCCAGGTTCGATTCCGGTCAAGGGCATGTATCTTGGTTGCATGCAGTAGGGACGTGCAGGAAGCAGCTAAATCGATGTCTCTCTCTCTCATCGATGTTTCTAACTCTCTATCCTTCTCCTTTCCTCTCTGTAAAAAATCAATAAAATGTATTTAAAAAAAAATTAAAAGTAGAAAAGAAATCAGGGACAGAAACCATCGAGATTGAAAGATGTAAAAAGAACCCAGATGTTTAAAAAAGGAATTACACAGGGGATAAAATGGATTAAAAACAGACTCTACTTTTGAGTGCTTAACTATACATGTATGACATGTTTTAATTTCTTTTTTTAATATATTTTATTGATTTTTTACAGAGAGGAAGGGAGAGGATAGAGAATTAGAAACATTGATGAAAGACGCATTTTAATTTCCATCTAATCTTTAAAGTAGTTATTATTACCTTACTCTTCAAATGTCTTTGGTCACCATGTCTTCTATTATCCTCTCTCCTGTCTCTAGAAAGCCCATTCTCCTCTGTCTTTCTTTATCTAGCTAACCCTGCTCACCCTTCAAAGTAAGAGTCACAACCACAGCAGCAGGAACAGCAAAGGTAACAAATGCAGCTCTGACTTAGTGAGTAGCTATTATGTACCTACCATGTGCTGCTGAGTCCTATTTTCTTATCAAATCTTTACAAAGTTAGAAAGTAGGCATTATCCTCATTTACAGATGAGAAAAATATTGTCAGGGAAGTACTTTAACTTGCCCTAAATCATATGATTTTCTAACAGCATAATTGGGATTCAAAACCAGAACTACTGGATTCCACAGCCTATCCTGCAATCACCAGACCCATGTCCTCTGCTAAGGTTCCTTTGACCACCTCCAGTCATCTCACATTCCTCGGGCGCTCCCACTGTGACTAACACCTTCCTACTACTCAGAGAGCAATTCTGTCTCCCTCTTACACTAGCATCAGCTCTTCAAAGACAGGGACTACATGGTATTTACTATTTAAACCCCCAAAATCTAGTGGGGAGTCCCTGGAGCATGGCAGGCATGCATTATACAGAAAGAGGATGTATCAGTTAACACCACAACCCATTATCCTAAGTAAAAGGGTACAAGGCTCTAAGACCGTGGTCGGCAAACTGCAGCTCTTTGGCCCCTTGAGTGTGGCTCTTCCACAAAATACCACGGCCTGGGCGAGTCTATTTTGAAGAAGTGGCATTAAAAGAAGCTTAAGTTTAAAAAATCTGGCTCTCAAAAGAAATTTCAATCATTGTACTGTTGATATTTGGCTCTGTTGACTGATGAGTTTGCTCTCAGAGAATCAAGAGGAAAATATATGCTAGGAGGAAGCCAGTAAGTATCATATTTACTTTAACACCTTTACACATCGTATTCCAAAATAAGATCTACAACTGCTCTTAATTGGTGTGGGAGGTCCCTGGGACTCTTAAAGGTATGCAAAAACTACTTTAACTATTTTAATAATGAAAAAAATTATACATTTGTCACATAAAACATACAATACGGGCTAACAAAAACAATGTCACTCTGCTTTTGGCTGAGTCTATCAACTCAGTGAGAAATCAGTTCTCATGCTGATTAAAGGTGAAAAAAATACTTACTAAGTCAAGTTTGACAAATAAATGATGTCTAATAGACCAAAAAAAAAAAAGTTAAGCCTGGATACCTTGTAGAAAAAGACCTTTATCACGAAATTAGGAACCATCAGCCTCATCTAAAGAATGAAGCCTTACATCAAAAGCTAAGACAGCAGTCCTAAGTTTGCACCATCACACTGCCATAATTCCACCTACTTATTGTAGAAGTGAGCCAAAAAGAAAATCCTAACTTCCTAACAAAACCTTTTTATCAGAGTCTATACTAATGCCGCTGGCCTCAAATTCCTCTACTGTATTAGCAGGAAGGGAGAACTGTAACAGTGGAAAAGCATAGGATTTGGTATCAGAATATGGTAGTTTACATCTTTGCTCCATCTTATCATTATGTACTTGGGTAAATCTTCCAAACGCTATCAATCTGTTTCTTCATCCAGAAAATTAACATAAATTCTGCTGCAGTTTTTCATCATAAAAAGTATGGTAATATGCACTAAAGTACCAAGGTTTTATTAACAACCAAGTATAAAGAATTAAATGATCTGTTATCTACACATGTACCTCCTGTATGCTAAGTGACAGAGTCAAACATTAAGCCATGTCATTCCTCAAATTCTACTTGTTTGCTTTATGATGTACTAAATGAGGGTAAATAAAAGTGCTATAATTACATACTTCCTCAAGGGCAGCTCAAACATCATATGGTTTTCAAGATAATATTAATATTTTATTATTGTCATACATACAGATGTTAGGAAGGATAACTACAACTTAAAATGGCTCACATCAATTCTGACCAACTCCTTAGATCACGTAGCTGGTAAAATTATGAGATGATGTCTAAATTGAGATCCTCCTGCCCTGACGGTTTGGCTCGGTAGATAAAGCATCGGTCTGTGGATTGAAAGGACCAGGTTTGATTCAGGTCAAGGGCATGTACCTTGGTTGCGGGTACATCTCATCAATGTTTCTAACTCTATCCCTCTTTCTTCCTCTCTGTAAAAAAAAAAAAAATCAATAAAATAAAATAAATAAAATAAATTCAGTTCCTCCTGCCATGCATATCAGCTAATAGTATATAGCTGTTACAAAAAAAAAAAAAGCTCAATTGTTCCTTCTCTAGACAGATGGATCATTTTGACTTCTGTATGGAGAGCAGACTAAAATGAGGTCAAGAATACAAGCAAAGAATGCAGACACTGCATTCACCCCCAGGTGAGGGAGGAAAGAGAGACCTTTTTGACCACTCATCTAAAATAGAACTGAATGAAATGACAATTTTTTAACGTAACACCCAGAATAAACCAACCTAGACAGTAGCTAGGCAAAAAACTTGAGCTGTTGCAAAGTAAAAAATTCACACTGTAATTAATGCTAACATGGAACACTGATCCCATGTGAGGTATATTATAGTGGTTTCTTACCCTCCCATTAACATAGCACCTGGAAGGAGAGAGAGTTCTCCTCCTTGTGTCCTATTATCTCCAGGTCACCTCTCTCCTCCCCAGGTCAGCCAGATTATCACAACTGATACCTCCCCTATTGCAAGTATGTGCTGTCTTCCTGGTCAGTCCCCTCATTCACTGAGGGGGTGAACATTTCACTCACTCCCAGTCCCCTCACTAATTCTTCCACACTTTACCACCCATGTACACAGATCCATCCAATACCCTGTCTTTCAATCCTGACTTCTTCTTGTCTCCAGCAAGCTGTTCTATGTCTGTTACACCTTCCCCTAGAACTTGCTATCTCTGAACACCACCAGTTCGCTTACTCAGATACCTCCACACCAATTCTTTAATTCTCTTCTCCTCACACCAGCCCACATTTCTCTGAGCTCCAGGCTCATATCTAAAGGCCTACTTCAAGTAGGTATCTTCTCATAGGCATCACACAACCTGATCAAAACTGAATTACTAATGTTCACTCCAATCCCACTCTTCTTACTGCCTTCTCTATTTCAGTTAATGGGACTAACAGTCAATCTTCACCCAGATTTAAAAAACAAAACAAAACTAGGAAATGATCCTCAATTCTTTCATCTCCCTTATCCAATCCAACAGCAAGTCCAATTTACTCTGCCTTCAAAATATATACCCAGTTCTAATCTTTTCTCACCATATCTACCACTTTCACCACAGTCTAAGCCCTGCCACCTCTCACTATACTGGACTCTATTCAATTTCTCCCTTCTGTACTATTTTTTAACATAACCCCCAGAGTAATCCTCCAAATCCTTCAAAGATTGGATGTTGTTCTAAGTCCTCATCATTGTCTAGTACCTCCTCCATGATCTGCCACTCACCACCTACCCTCTCCCTCCAGCACCCTCAGCCTCCTACTACAATTCTCTCACTTGCTCTACTCTAGTTACTTTGGCCTTTTGCTATTTCTTGAGCAAGCCAAGCTCATTCCCACAGCTTATCCTCGAGGCTTTCTCCTTCACTTCATTCAAGTTCTTTGCTCAAATGCCCCCTAAACTAAAATAAACACTCCCACAGGCTGTTACTCTTATTCATTACCTTCCTTTTTCTTCAAAGCACTTGTTATACAATATGTTATAGCACTTACTATCTATCTACCCCACAAGACTATAATCCCCATGAAAAATAGAATTTTGTCTAGTTCACCATTTACCCAATTATCTAGAACTACACCTGGGATATATATACTGTCAAATTAATTTAAAAATGCGACCAAGCATTTTCACATACATTAAGGAAACAAAACAATTGCATTTCACATGTCCATGAAACAATCATTAATAGGCTAGTATAAAAGCTGGAATTGATGTTCCCTTTTCTAACTTTACCCACTAATATTAAATGATAAATATAATCATGTTATATAATTAGGTCAATGAGGATATTTACCTACTTTGGGATTTAATTTGTAAGTATACACATAAAAATGATCTGTTCTAGAATTTAAGACTATTCATCAACATTTGCCATTCAGGACCCAATTCTAACTTCAGGTTACCTAAGAGACTCCGAAAAACAATTTGCTGGCAAATACCATACCCTTTACTCCACTGGAAATCTCTCAAACTTGAGCAATGATCTCCTGAAACAATTCAAATAATTAGAATAAATATGATCAGAATTGTTAGTAAGTTCTCTTAATGGGTACTTACTATTTTCTTCTCTCCCTGATAAGAACTTTGTGTACATTATCAAACAATTCAAGTAATTAGAATAAACATGATCAGAATTGTTAGTAAGTTCTCTTAATAGGTACTATTTTATTCTCTCTCTGATAAGAAGTTTGTGTACATTATCTCCTTTACTGCTAACAATAACCATATGTTGGGGTAAATCCTATCCCCATTTTCAAACAAAAAAAAGTAGTGACTGCCAGAAGCATAATTATAAATGACAGTTAAGAAAGAAAACTTTAAAAGTATGACTCAACACTAAAAAAAGAGAGAACAAGTAGAAGTTTTATGTTTTGTTTTTAGTGTGATCAAAGGAGTTATGTTTCTTATGCACCCCCTCATACATCATTGTATCAAAGCAGACCTTAGCTGAAGTTCATGCTTTAGTGACCTTGGCACATCTTTAAAAGACTATGGTAGTTTAAAAATAGAAGGCAAGGCAATTTAGACTAAAAATCTTAAGTTCTGACACTTAAAAGATATGTGCCAATCAATTATCTGAAAATAAAATTCATGTATATTAAGCACCCCTTTCTACAATGATGTTAAATGAACATGTTGTAATAACAGAGGTCTACCCCATTACATTGCAGACACACACGCATAATGTGTCAAGAGAAGGGATACCTACTTAGGGAAGTCAAACAAGTCCTCATGGAGGAAGTAGCATTACAGTCAGAGTTCAAAAGAAATAGAAGTTGATTAGGCATCAAAACAGGCTAGAAAGAGAGCACACTATGAAAAACATGAACAAGTACAGACTGTGTTCATGCTTTTAATAACCCTGACAAGCTTTAAAAGGCTGTGATAGTTTAAATATAGAAGGCAAAGCAATGTGCCTAAAAATGTTTTTCAAACATTATTTCAAACATTTTATTGAGGTGTGTGCCCAGCCCTAGGATTCAGAGATTACCATAATAGTCCGTACTCTCCAGAAGTGAGAGTCAAAAGTCATTACAATGTAATTATAATACCTAATGGCATTACAGAACAGTTTAGATATCATATAGTATAAAGAGAGTTCACCTGGTGGCAAATTGATCTTAGGGGCAATTATAAAAGGTTTCCCGAAGAAAGTAAAATTTAGTTTAAATCTTAAAGCAAGAGAAGGAATAAAGCTGGTCACAGAGCAAGCAGAAGGGCAAAAATAAAAGCCAGAGGCCTTTACAAGGCCATTCCAAGGATTCTGGAACTTAGCACACAAACAAGGAGCTGATCATTTTTTAAATAACAGGGTGATTTGACATTTGTCCTTTAGTAAGATAACTCAGGTGACAATGTGACAGCTGTGCTATGAAAGTAGATATTGACAGGAAGAACAAAGCTCACAAAAAAAAATGATAAAGGTCTAAAGTAAGGATCAAATGACATGAGTTTACTAAGTGAACAAATGAAGCAAGAAGAGATAAGGGAGATAAATTTACAAACATTAATCTAAAGCATCTATGAGATATTCAGATGGCTATATCCAGAAGGCAGTTGTAATTCACAGATCCCAAGTGAGTTTTCTAACTCAGCAACTTTAGAAG
>PVJN01005328.1:0-83041 GCA_004026805.1 Lasiurus borealis
GACCATGTCTCCTGTTGCAATTTTGCTACAGGCTGTCTTGTTATACAAGATTATCAGCCTGCACCTGGGTCACGGCACCCTGGGAGTTTTCACTCTGTTCTTAACCCTGAGACTGCAATAACAGGATGTAACTGGGGGATATGATTTTAAGCTGAGCTGTGTTAACTCCAGCCCAATCCTGATTTTTGCAGCCTTACACTTCATTTCCTCTTGGCTCTTACTCAGGTTGTCAATTTTGTCTTCCATTCTTTTCATCCACCTTATGATCATTTCTCTGAACTCTTTCTATGGCAGGCTTATTTCTGCTTCTATTTCGTTTACTTCTTTTTCCGGTGATATCTGCCTTTCTGTTGTATTCAGGCAATTTCTTCGTCTGTTCATGGTCTTTCTTCTCCGGGTATCTGGTTATGTAGTTCTGTCTCCTACGTTGATTTAAAGGCACAAAGTACAACATGCCCAGGTACAATACACAAGGCACTGAACAGAAATGTATTCATGATGTTAATAACCAAAAATAAGGTGACTGACTACCAATGAAAGACAAGTTAGGGGTAAGTATAGAAAGAAGAAGAGGAAAATGAGGGAAAAAGAAAAGAAAGAAGTGCCAAAATGAAATTGGGTGAAGGGAGAAAAAATAAGTGAATAAAAAATAAAATAAAATAAAATAAATAAAAAGAAGAAGAAGACAAGAGAAAGAAAATAAATTCAGAGAGAAAAGAAAGAGGATAAGAGAGAAAAGGGGAATAAAATATAGATGTGAGGAGAAAACTCCAATTGAACAGCCACTAATCCCAACAAATGCAGGCAACAAGTAGCTGGAGATTAATACACATTACAAATAACAACTAATATCAAGGGAGTCGAGGGAAAAGAAAAGTAAAAAACAAACCAAAACAAAGCAAACAAAAAGCAAAATAAAACAAGTACAATAAGTTAAAACAATCTCACAAAAATGTACAAAAAATCAATATAATGACCGTTCAGGCAAACAGCAACAAAAGGACATAAACAAACAAACAAACAAACAAACAAAAAAAAAAACTTTTTGGATAGTGAAGACAAGAAGAGAGAGGTTTGTATGGACTTGGAGTAGGGGATTTGAAATTAGATATATAAGTGGGGTGAAATTTTAACCAGTAATGAGAAAATAGGGAGGATCTACAGTTGGAAAAGGGAAAGATAAAAAAGACAACAAAATGCGGAAAGTTAGGAGGAGAGTGTTGGCATAAACGTAGAGTTGAGATAGAGTAAATTTTTGCTAAAGGAAAGATGAAAATAGAATGTAGAACTCTAATTTCAAACAAAATAAAGAGAAAACTAAATGATACTTTTTTTTTCTAAAAAGGTAAAAGAGTAGTAGTAATAATATTAGTTGAAAACAAAAATGTAATAATTAAATAGGTAAAATCAATTGAGGAGAAAAGAAAAAAAATTTTAATTAAAATATGTAAAAATAAAAAATAAAAAATAAAATAAAATTTAAAAAATAAAATAGAATGGGCAGTAGTGGAGGTCATTCACTTCCACTATTGTTCTGCTTGGCACTCCTGTTTCCCATTCGGGAGGGTATTGCAGTTCCCTGCATTCCACTGCTGAGATGTGTTTTAATTTCTTTATTCTTCTGTGATTATGCAGGAGTCAATTTGTGCATCATCCACTGGGTGGCAGTGTTTTGGAATTGACCTCTGAGACTAAGCACAGCACCTCTCTAGGCTGTGCTCAGATCCTGCTTCTCTGTGGTTCTCAAGAATGGTTTGTGGGGAGCCAGGACACTGTAATAACTCCCAGGCTGTCCTTCTGCCTCAGATCAAAATGAATTGTTTTCTAGAGCTCCGCTCTGTCTACAGCTCTGAGAGCCCGCTTCCACACTCAGGGATCACGCCCTTCCCCACATCCGAGGACCTCTCCAGAAGCAGCTTTCCCACAGCCCGGTTCCCACAGTGGGCGTGTTTTTGTTATGCGTGACAGGAGACCTCATTCTATCCCAGGCAAAATCTGACCTTTCCATGTGCCATGTGGAGCTCCTCTGAGTTAGTGTGTCTGTGCCGATTGGAGAGTGGTGTTCTGGGTCCCCGGCTGTTTGATGGGTGCTGCCGCTGAAACTTTCAGACCGCCACAGACATCCACTTCCCGCTGCAAGATGGCGTGGTCTTCTCGTTCATACTGGTGGCTCTGGCAGACAAAAACCCTATGGCAGTGGGGCTGCCTGGTCAGGGGAGCCCCGTCCAGCAGTCCCCCACCTTCTCCTGGAGGATAACTGACTCTTACATTGCCAACAAACACTCCCAGTGTGACTCTCAGCTGCTCTCTCTCCCTCTGCCCAGCAACAAGGCTCCAGCTGTGTCCATCTATTCTGCCGCCATTTTTTTTTTCTCGAGAAAGGGAATAATTGATAGGCTTCCTGGGTTCTTTTAAAAAAGAATGTTATTGCTTGGAGGCCTAGCTTCCAGGATCTGTTAAAACAATTTAGGGGATAAATTTTATACATGCAAATGAGGCATTTCCATCAGTGAAGAGGTCATTTATGTGTAAATAGAAACAGCTTTTAAGATGGCAGTGGAAATAAGGGAACAGCATTTTGCACCAGACTTTAAGAGCAGCAAGTATATTATGTGTACATTTTACTTATTTACTTATTTTTTCCATTGAATAAAAATATTTGTTAAATGCCTACTATTTGTCAAGAAACTTGTAAAGCATCAATAATATGAGATCTCACTCAAGTAGTGCTGACCAGTGGGAATGAATGTAAGGTGTATGGGTACTCCCTAGGAACTTCCTAGTCACTCACATACATCTCAAGTCAAACTAGCAGTACAGTGGCACCTCGAGATATGAGTTTAATTCGGTCCATAACCTTGCTTGTATATCAAGTTGCTCATATCTCAAAGCAAATTTCCCCATTGAAATAAATTGAAATGCTGTTAATCCGTTACAGCCTCCAAAATGCCACCCCAGTTGTTTTTGTTACGTGTTTTTGAATAAGAAAAATGTATTTATAAATGACAAATATTGTATAAAAACATAATAAAAGAGAATGTAAAGGAATAAACTGGTTTTATAAAGTGTATTTACCTACTCGTTACAATCTTAATGCTACATTTTATCCCTAAACTGAAAGTAACTTAACTAATCTTCACTGAACTTAATTGCTACTGGTCTTTGCATTTTTGGCCGATTTCAAAAAAAAAACAACACGTGTCCAACGAGGTTTGCCTCTTCCTCCCTTTCAGAATGTTTCTGAAATGGGTGAGGCAAGTTTCATTGAACAGCTCCAATGCACGACCAGTAGCGACTTTTTCGGAGTGTTTCTTTTTCATGAAGTGTGACACCCTCTCCCACATTCCTAAGATCTCCTTTATCTCACTTGTAGAGATCTCCTCCAGCTCTGGCTCCTCCTCGAAACCAGTTTCTTGGAGAACCTCCACATGTTGCTGAGACTGCAACTCTTGTAACTCCTCTGTGGTGAGTTCCAGAGAGTGCTCCTCGACGAGCTCATTCACGTCTTTTTCATCCACCTCCAGGCCCATGGATTTTCCCAGAGACACTATCTCCTCCTCCACTGGCACCTAAGGTTCTAATCCTTCGAAAGTCCTTTCGGCTCTGGCCTCAGGCCACAGCTTCTTCCATGCAGAGGTCAAAGTCCTCCTTGTAACACCCAGCCAGGCCTGATCAATAATTCTGAGGCATATCACGATGTTAAAGTGGTTCTTCCAGAACTCTCGAAGGGTGAGGTTTGTGTTCTCCATCACCTCAAATCAGCACCGGAACAGGTGTTTGATGCACAGCTTTTTAAAATTAGAAATCACCTCCTGATCCATGGGCTGCAGGATAGGAGTGGTGTTGGGAGGTAGGTAGACAAACTTTATATACTTGAACTCTTCGAGGAGTTCATCTTTGAGGTTTGGTGTGTGAGCAGGAGCATTGACAAGGAGAGCTTGCATGGTTAGGTTGTTTTCCTGTAAATATTTCTTAACAGAAGGGCCGAAAACCAGGTTTACACACTCCACTCCACAAAGAACTGCCTGGTGACCCATGCCTTCAGGTTTGCCCTCCAAACTTGCAGTTTATCTTTTAAAATCTTATATGACTTAAAGACTCTGTGGTTTTTCGAATGGTATATGAGCAGAGGCTTGATCTTGCAGTCGCCACTCGCATTGGTGCACAGTGCAAGAGTTAGCCTATCCTTCATGGGTTTGTGGCCTGCCATCGCCTTCTCCTCTGCCATTATATAAGTCCTATTTGGCATCTTCTTCCAGAAAAGCCCTGTCTCCTCACAGTTGAAGACTTGCTGGGGGATATATGCTTTGGCTTCTATCAGTTTGGAAAAAGTTTTGAGGTAATCCTCAGCTGCCTTCACATCTGAAGTTGCTGCCTCACCATGCCTGACGATGGAGTGAATGCCGGACCTTTTCCTGAAATTATCAGACCAGCCTCTACTGGCTTTAAATGAGTCTTTCGATGCTTTGTCCATGTAAGTGCGTGGGGTCTGCTCCAGCAAATCACCATAAATCACTTGCGCCTTCTCCCATATGATGCCCTGTGTTAATATATCTCCTTTAAGCTGCTTCTCTGTCACCCACACCATCAGTAGATTCTCCATCTTTTCATGGAGAGAGCTACAGAGCTTAGAAATTATTGTAATGCCCTTAGCTGGCATTATACCCTTTATCAACTCCTTCTGTTTAAGCACAGTGCATATCGTTGAAGTACTATGCCCGTATTGCCTTGCCAAGTCAGCCGCTCCCACACCTTGCTCATATTTTTCTACGATTTCACGCTTTAATTCAATAGACATCATCCTCTTCTGAGCACTGACCTTTCCACTCGCTTTCTTTGGACCCATGGTTATAAAAAGAAATGTGATAAAGTATGTAAATGCACAAAAGATGCTTCAACAAGGAGGTAAACAAGCACAATGACTGAGGCGTGGGAAACTATGAGAAGCTTGAGTCGGGGTAAACTGGTAGGTCGTGTGCAGCCAGCTGATCTGCACAATTACTCGTATCTGAAATGTTGCTTGTATTTCAAAGCAAAAAATCCCTCGCTCGATGGCTTGTATCTCAAAAATCTCATATGTTAGGGCATTCGTATCTCGAGGTACCACTGTACTTCATGTGCTCATCATATTGGACAGTACAGGGCTAGGGGTAGGAGGTAGGGATGGAAACTCACCACACAGTATGAAAATTCCTATGACACATGTCACATGGTGACCTGGGCCTTAGACTCTTAGATTAGCCAGGATGTTTAAGCCACAGTTTCTGAGCATGTCCCATTTATGTCTGCACTGGAGGAAAACGAACTTCTAGTAAACATAGGAACTGCTTCAAACTTCACACCCTCATTGAAATCTAAAATGCACATTAATATAGTAAATGCTCTGAGAAGTCCTAAAAAAAAGATCTTCAGTATATTTAATCTGAAATGTCCCCACAGTGATTAACAATAAATCTTCTCCACAATTTTTTTTTAACAATTATAAATGAGAAACACTGGGAAAAGCCTATGTAAAGAACATGAATGCTATTTAATAGAATTACTTTGGATAACTCTGGTTCTATATCAACTTGGTCAATACTTCTTACCTTATAAATGTCTGTTGGGTTTTCCTGCCATGGACAAGTGATCACACTTCCATACTTTCAGGAATATATGCCTTGAACCCACAGGTTTTTTCTGTCTAAGTGTCCTTCCTCACTTCCTCCTCTGCCCCTAGAAACATTCCTTGTTATTTTTCTTTTTCTTTTTTTTTCCTTGTTATTTTTCAAAATCCAACCCAAATGGTACATTTTCTCCAATGGCTTCCCTGACTCCCCATGGCACACATAATGGTTCTCTCCCTGTGTCCTCAGCACAGCAGCTTTCACAGTTGTGGAATATTCTCAGCATAGGACAGGGCCTGGTCTTAGCTAACTCTATATCCCCAGAGTCTGGTGCAACTTTGGGCACATACCAGGTACATCCTGTATTTGCTAGATTTTGCCTCCACTCACTCCACACACTCCAAACCACACAGCTGCTGTCATTTTAATGCCAGAATTGCTTTGCCTTTTGCCCCTGTGGTACCTATGCCAGCTGTGTGTCACTAAAGCTCTGCTCACTAAGTTCTTAAGGCTGCATGAATGAAATGGCCACCATTGGCAGTCAGCCCACCTCCCCCTGCTGGTCCCCTAGCCTAACTTCCAAACCTCCCAATGAGGCTCCTGCTGCATCTCTGACTTTTTTAGTCCTGGACTTTGCTTCTGATGTGGACTTGGGGAGGAATCTGAGTCATCAACACCATGCTTCACTTTGACCTCTGTCAAAGATCCAAGGGCAGAGCCCACAGCCTATTGCCTGAGATCTCGATCTGAGGCTGACCCCTGTTCATCTACCCTCAGACATCCCTCATCCTGGTTGTCTCATTGTCCTATGACCAAGCCTCTTAGACTACTGTGACCACTCAGAACAACAAAACTGCCCAGAAGTTAACTCCCTTCATAAATTCTGCAGTTCTACCTCTGTTCAGTGTGTCTGTGACACTCACCTGTCCCCTCATCCCTTGTTATCAAACCATTGTCAGACCTTTCTCCTCTTAGACTGTCAGCCTTTGTGTGCTGCCCCCCTCATCCTAATTTACCACACTGCACTGGATTTTCCTGCTCTCCAATCTCTTCATTTATTTGCTTCTGTTCTATTGCATGTATTGTGGGAGCCACTTTAAGTATTCCTGGAATGAGGTAGAAACTACATAGCAAATGTCCTTTTCCTTTTATCTTCATTTATACAGGAGCCCAATAGAAGATAAACACATCCAATTATTTTTCTGTTTCACATACCTAGCTTCATCACAAAGCCAGGGCAAGAGGCTTTTGGGTCTGAACCTTAATAAAAGTTATGCATCATTGCTTTAGGGATTCATCAAAGAGCAGAGAATTGCTTACTGCACAAATTTTCCTACACTGGCATTGAGGATCTGAAAAATTAATTACCAAATGTCATATTTTACTCCCTACAAAACTAAGAGAGGATGGCAAGCTTTAAAGTGAGAGCCAGGGGCCCCTTTTGCATAGTAACATCTCAAAGTCCAAAAAAACACATGCCATGTGGCTCTTCCCAGCTGCAGATTCTCCCTTCACTTCCCCTCCCCTTCACTCCCCTACCTCCCCCCCACACACTTCCCTCCTTTATTTTTCCCTTTCCTCTCATTCTCTCCCTTTCTCTTCCCTCGCTGCTCTTCTCAGGCTGGAGCATGAAGCAGGGGAAAATGGTCTTTTGAGTCCAGCAGGCAGGCTCCTTCCTTACCTAGATGCATGACATGGGCAAAGCCTTCACCCATTGAGGCTTAATCTGCCCATATGTAGTATACATGGGAATTACTATCTACTTCATAAGGTATCTGTAAAAATTAAATGTGGAAATCCTATCTAACAAAGAAGGAATATGCTAATCAACCCTTATACCAAAGCAAAGATGGTACCCACAGCCAATAAGGAGGGAATATGCTAACTGATTCTCATACCATCACAAAGATGGACACACCCACAGACAATAAGGAAGGAATATGCTAATTGACTGCCCTACCCTCAAAGATGGTGGTCAGCCCACAGCTACAAGATGGTGGCACCCAGTCCCCTCAGTCCTGCTGGAGTCACTTAGTCCCCTCAGCCTTCCAGCTTCCCAGGGATGGCCTGAGGCTCAGGCAAGCCTTGGATGATAACTGCCCAACCGCCCAGGGCCACCTGAGGCCTAGATATCCAGGGTCGCCATTCCCCTGATTACCAGGTCACCCTCTGCTTCTGATGGCTCCTGGACTGTGAAAGGGGACAGGCCAAGCTGAAGGATCCTCTTCCAGTGCATGCATTTTTATGCCAAGAGGTTTTCAAAAGAATCTCTTGCTCCCACCCTGACATACTTTTTAAAAAATAAATACTTCCTTGCTTTATTACAGAGAGGAAGAGAGAGTAATAGAGAGTTAGAAGCATCAGTGAAAGAGAAACATTGATTAGATGCCTCCTGCACACCTCCTACTGGGGATGTGCCCACAACCAAGGTACATGCCCTTGACTGGAATAGAACCCAGGACCTTTCAGTCTGCAGGCCAATGCTCTATCCACAGAGCCAAACCATGTAGGGCCTGAGATAGTTGTTTTAACCTGGGAACAATTGGGGTCCCCTCTCAGAGCTCTGCCAGCAATCTTCACTTCTCTCTGCCTCTACCTATCATGACAAGGCCTAAGAAACCCTAATATCCATATCAGCCAATCCACATCTTTCCCACATCTTCCCTAAAATTTCATTACCTGAGTTGATTAATTTCTTTTGCTTATAACTTGTGTCAGTGAAAAATGACCTTCCTTCCCCCAACACATACTTCCAGAAGTCAAACTTTCTTTTGGAACTGGAAGATAGTTTAAAGATAAAATGCTATCATTTACCTCCTTACTGGACAGGTGGAAGAAGGGAGCAGTGGAAAGGAGATGTGTGTCCTGCCAGCACAACTTTGGGTAAATCTGAGGGGGGCAGAGCAGTGAAGGGTTAGAAATGACAGATACAAGAATAAAGTTGGGGCTAGGTGGAACACTGCCCTTTCTGATGGAGAGACAGTGCCACAGTCTGCAAGCCAAGTCTTTATTTTATAGCCAGATTCCACTAGGAAAAGTAAGGGCATGGTCAAGATGTTTACAATGTTCTAGCACAGTGATTGGCAAACTCATTAGTCAACAGAGCCAAATATCAACAATGTAACGATTGAAATTTCTTTTGAGAGGCAATTTTTTTAAACTTAAACTTCTTCAAAATAGAATCTCTCAGGCGGTGGTATTTTGTGGAAGAGCCACACTCAAGGGGCCAAAGAGCTGCATATGGCTCACGAGCCACAGTTTGCCGACCACTGTTCTATCAGGTTTTGAATCTATTCAATTACATGTACCTGATCAAACTTTGTTTACTTGCTGCACCTCTGGCAGCCCACCCATATCACTCAGCCACGTGGAACCACAGGTTTGGACCATAAGGTTAAGCTTACAACTATAGCCTCTGGCTATAACTGTGCTGGGAGAGCTTTGCCCTCCAATCTGGGTGTTGCATGTGGCTTTGCCATGAGCGGCTGTGCCCTCTCATTAGTCTGAGGGTTAACCTTGTCCAAATGCTGTAGCTACTCTCCACAGAGATGTAAGTTGCCTAAGGATAATTTCTTCTGTATTGTTCTCAGAGCATGGACTCCAGAAATTTAAGGTTCTAAGTCAAATACTTGTATTTACTAACTGGGTATTATTCCTAAGCCTGTTTCCTCACCTATAAAACTGGCATAACCTTCACTGGCTATGATAAAAAATCAGCACATTCTTTGGAATAGTCAAATAATTCAGTTGTTTTCATCCAGATGATTTTGTAGTGCTATTCTCTGTCCTTACAAGCCTTCCTGGTCAGATAACATAAAAGTGTCCAAGTGAATTTTTTCAGTTCAAGAAGTTACCTCTGGTCATTTCCAAAAATAGGAATGTGGTGACCAGGTCACATACCACAGTGCATTGCTCTAATCCAGAGGGTATGGGTGCTCACGCATGCTGTATGTCCTTGTTAAGTCACCACTGGTGGCTGGGTAGCCAAGTGCCATCTTCATTCCCTACAGATGGGCCTTGCAGAGCCAGCCTTGCTATTGGAGCTTGGGTTTCTCTCCATCATGTCAGGGTTTTCACCTAGTGGTGGTCATAATAGATCTTGACTCCCAAAGTTCTAGCTCTTTAATGACCCACATTTTGTAATTTTTTGCTCAGCTATAAACACATTTTCCTGAGGCACACACACTGTCTCAGATGGCTGGGTCTGCAGCTTTCCAATCACAGAGACATGCAGGGCCTGCTTTTCCTGCCTCCTGACCTTTTAGCCTCAAATGTTGAATATGTGCTAACTCTTTTCCTCTTTTCTGTTCCAAGATGAAAAACATTTTTTTTTCCATGTGAAGATCCATTATCACAGGTGGAATGGCACATTTCTTCCTCAAAAGGTGCTCTGAAGATTATGGTGTTAGGCATCTGAAGAAGGTAAGTGTTTTTGCTCACTTCTGCCACTCAAGATGAAGGAAGAGTTATTATAAATACAGATTTATTCAGAAGAAACATAGGAAGATTAAATTTAAAAAAAAGTATTTTTACCCACAAGAAGAAAGAAGGGGGAGAAGGCTGGGATTAAAGGACATAAGAGAAACATTTTTGTCATATTTTGACATTTTAAAGCCTTTCAGTGGTTTACATGTTCAAAAAACAAAATCAAATGGATAAGAAAGTAAAGAAGATGAAACATAAAACTTAAAGAAAATTGAAACAAGTAAATTTTCATTTCAAATTGATACCATTGTAATTATCTAATTATTTATTTTTATTTTTATTGTATTACTGTATACAAATCTTCCCATTGCCCCCACCTCCTAGGCATACTCCAACCCCCCAGTGTCTATGTTCATTGGTTATGCTTATATGCATGCATACAAGTCCTTTGGTTGATCTCTTATCTACCCCACCTCTCCTTAATCTTCCTGCTGTAATTTGACAGTCTGTATAATGCTTTACTGCATCTGTATCTATCCTTTTGTTCATCAGTTTATAATATTCTTTATTATCCACAAATGAGTGATATAATGTGGTGTTTCTCCTTCATTGACTGGCTTATTTCACTAAGTATAAGGCTCTCCAGTTCCATCCAGGTTGCTGCAAGTGGTAAGATTTCCTTCTTTTTAAAGGCAGCATAGAATTCCATTGTGTAGATGTACCATGGTTTTCTGATCCACTCATCCGCTGATGGGCACCTAGGCTGTTTCCAAATTGTTGCTATTGTAAATTGTGCTGCTATGAACATAGGGGTGCATAAATTCTTTCTGATTGATGTTTGTACTTTCTTAGGATATATTCCTAAGAGTGGGATTGCTGGCTCAAATGGGAGTTCCATTTTTAGTTTTTTGAGGAAATTCCATACTGTTCTCCACAGTGGCTACACCAGTCTCATTCCCACCAACAGTGCACAAGGGTTCCTTTTTCTCCACAGCCTCATCAACACTTGTCGTTTATTGATTTGTTGATGATTGCCATTCTGACAGGCGTGAGATGGTATCACATTGTCATTTTGATTTGCATATCTCAGATAATTAGTGATTTTGAACATGTTTTCATGTGTCTCTTGGCCTTCCTTCTGTTGTCTTTCAAAAAAGTTCTATTTAGGTCCATTGCCCATTTTTTTTATTGGATCATTTATCTTCCTTTAATTAAGTTGTATAAGTTGTCTGTAGATGTAGGAGATTACACTGTTATCAGTGATAACATTTGCAAATATGTTCTCCCATACAGTGGGCATACTTGTTTTGATGAAGGTTTCTTTTGCTGTGCAAAAGCCTTTTATTTACCATCGCACCAAAAAAAAAAAATAAGATACCTAGGAATAAACCTAACTAAAGAGGTAAAAGACCTATATGCAGAAAACTACAGGACAATTAAAAAAGTGATAGAGGAAGACATAAACAGATGGAAGAGCATACCATGCTCATGGATTGGGAGAATCAACATCATTAAAATGTCCATACTACCCAAAGCAATCTATAGATTCAATGCACTACCCATTAAAATAGTAACAACATATTTCACAGACCTAGAAATAACTCTTCAAAGATTCATCTGGAACAACAACCACAAAAAAAAGACCACGAATAGCAACAGCAATCTTGAGAAAGTAGATGGAATCTCAATATCAGATTTCAAGGTATATTACAAAGCAACTGTTCTCAAAACAGCCTGGTACTGGCACAAGAACAGACATATAGACCAATGGAATAGAATAGACAATCCAGATATCCACCCAAACCACTATGCTCATCTAATATTTGACAAAGGAGGCATGAACATACAATGGAGTCAAGATAGCCTCTTCAACAAATGGTGTTGGGAAAATTGGACAGATACATGCAGAAAAATGAAACTGGACCACCAACTTACACCAAATACAAAAATAAACTCAAAATGGATACAGGACTTAAGCATTAGAAGAAAAACCATAAAAATACTAGAGGAATCCACAGGCAGCACAATCTCAGACATATGCCGAAAGAACTTCTTCACTGATATTGCTCCAAGGGCAATGGAAGCTAAAGAAAAATAAACAAATGGGACTACATCAAAGTAATTAGCTAATTATTAAGCATAAGAAAAAGCAACGGAAGTCCAAATATTATAGGCATTTCATTTGGACAGCTTCTCTAAGAAGCTACAAATTTACGCTCCCCAGGGATTCAGACCCACTCCCAGTGAGACTGGAATGACTAGGGAAGATCCTTGCTGTCAATCACACTTGGGAACAGAGATGATTGGTCAGTATGATCATGGCCACTGCAAGCATGGGACATTTGGAATATTTAACCCCCTGCTCTTGTTTCTCTTGGCAGGCCTTGGGACTTCTGCTGCAGGGAATGCACTCTCTTATCTCCCCTGCATTCACCTACATGGCCCATGGCCATGTGAACCCCCACACAATGGATGCTAAAGTGGACCAGGCTGCAACATGGAAAGGAAACTCTGGAGCTGGCTTTGCTTCTAGCTCTAGTGAAACCCCAGCTACATTTCTATGGCTGGAATGAGACTTTAGAAATACAGAGATGTAATTCCATGAAAATAAAAATCACTCATTCTCCTGTGCAAATCTCAGAAAATTCTTTTTTTTTTTTTTTGAGATATTGTAAGGATCCTATCACCACCATCCAATGAAAAGAGGATACTCAAATTTTACTGAAAACAAAATTAAGCCCTAAACATAGTGAAGAAAATCAGAAAAATAACTAATCCTAGTAGTAACCAATGGACACAATATCTGACTATATACCCTTGATCTGGGGCAAGATGGGAAAGTGTGTGTGCTGGGTGGTAAAAAACACAATGCTTTGAATTTCTCAGAAGGTTTGTTTATTTTAGACTTATAGGCAAAATTCCAGAGCTATTTTAGATGTAATATAGAATTGACCAAATAAATAAATGCGTTGAGGCTATTGGGAGCCAAGTTCCTTCTTATACATGAAGTAAAATGCAAATATGAAATAGGAAGTGAATTAGAATCTAAGATGTTGCAGTGAACGCAGGGATCTAAAATATATATATGGATGGACTTGTATGAGCAAGAAACAAACTATTATAGTAGGAATGAGCACAGCCAATGCACCAGTGTTGGTCTCTAACACCATTCCTATTAAAGGCTCCATGTTAACAGAGATGGGGCTGATTTCAAGGCTGGGCACAGTAGGTGGAAGGTGAACTTGTGGCAACTTGTAACATATTGGGAAATAAGGAGTTTTAAAAAATGATGGAAGCATATTGCAAAGATATAGAAAGGGCTTCCACAAGTAAAATATGGAATACATTGAGAATCAACAAAAGTAATGAATTGCATGTCATTTAAAATGGAAACTTATGAAACAATATGGATGATAGACAGACAGATAGATAAATTGTAGAAAGTGTGGACCAAAAGAGGCCACACACTAAACCTGAAAAACTCAGGGAGGCCTACGTGGTGGCCCTACAAACTCAGAGACCAAAAGTAATCATAAAGGATGGTCTGAAATGAAAACATTTTAACTAAAAGCAGTTTATGGAAAGTAGTCATGTCCTAGGTTAAATTCTTCCATGACAAGTCAATTTTTTACTTTAACTGAGCCTGTTTATTATCTTTTTGAATATATGATAATATATCATTGAATGTCAAAGTAATTTCCTTTTTCTGGACCCCTCAAAACACAGGGTCCACTTTGTGGAGACCACAAATCAACTCATTGTTATTGAGTTAATTATTGACTATAACTACCCTGCACCAAACTATGTAAAAGAAGTATGTATCTATCATTTTACTTTTTATCCAATCTCAGAATCTCCCCCATTTTGTTTTCTCCCATCTCCCAATCTATCACCAGTGAATTTTATATAATCCACTTATATCCTCTCTTTTGATTATACTGTATAAAGCAAGGTGCAGAGCTGCCATTTTTCTGGAGCATTTTCTTAGTTGAAATTTTGCTTCCCAGTAAATTGTCAGTTTGGCTCCAAATAAACTCACAAAAATACCCTATAGGTTTGAATATTTCTTATTTTTCTTTTGTATTGTGCTACATGTGTACATATCTCACCATTGCCCACCTCCCTCCCTGGCATAATCCAACCCTCCAGTGTCTATGTTCATTGGTTATGCTTATATGCATAGACACAAGTCCTTTGATTGATCTCTTGTCTATCCCACCTCTACTTAATCTTCCTGCTATAATTTCACAGTCTGTTTGATGCTTTACTGCATCTGTATCTATCCTTTTGTTCATCAGTTTATAATGTTCTTTATTATCCACAAATGAGTGAGATCATGTGGTGCTTCTCCTTCATTGACTGGCTTATTTCACTAAGTATAAGGCTCTCCAGTTCCTTCCAGGTTGCTGCAAATGGTAAAAGTTCCTTCTTTTTAATGGCAGCATAGAATTCCATTATGAAGATGTACCACAGTTTTCTGATCCACTCATCTGCTGACGGACACCTAGGCTGTTTCCAAATTGTTGCTATGAACATAGGGGTGCATGAATTCTTTCTGGTTGGTGTTTGTGATTTCTTAGGATAAATTCCTAAGAGTGGGATTACAGGGTCAAATGGGAGATCCATTTTTAGTTTTTTAAGAAAACTCCATACTGTTCTCCACAGTGGCTGCACCAGTCAGCATTCCCACCAACAGTGCACAAGAATTCCTTTTTCTCCGCATCCTCGCCAACACTTGTCGTTTGTTGATTTGTTGATGATTGCCATTCTGACCATTGTAAGATGGTATCGCATTGTCATTTTGATTTGCATCTCTCGGATAATTAATGACTTTGAAAATGTTTTCATGTGTCTCTTGGCCTTCCTTCTGTCATCTTTCAAAAAGGTTGTATTTAGGTCCATTGCCCATTTTTTTTATTGGATCGTTTATCTTCCTTTTATTAAGTTGGTTGTAGATGTTGGAAATTAAACCTTTATCAGTGATCACATTTGCAAATATGTTCTCCCATAAGTGGTCTTTCTTGTTATTGTGTTGATGGTTTCTTTTGCTGTACAAAAGCTTTTTATTTTGATGTACTCTCATTTGTTTATTTTTTTCTTTACCTTTGGAGCAGTATCAGTGAAGAAGTTCTTTCGGCATATGTCTGAGATTGTGCTGCCTGTGGATTCCTCTAGTATTTTTATGGTTTTTCTTCTAATGCTTAAGTCCTGTATCCATTTTGAGTTTATTTTTGTATTTGGTGTAAGTTGGTGGTCCAGTTTCATTTTTCTGCATGTATCTGTCCAATTTTCCCAACACCATTTGTTGAAGAGGCTATCTTGACTCCATTATATGTTCATGCCTCCTTTGTCAAATATTAGATGAGCATAGTGGATTGGGTGGATATCTGGATTGTCTATTCTATTCCATTGGTCTATATGTCTGTTCTTGTGCCAGTACCAGGCTGTTTTGAGAACAGTTGCTTTGTAATATACCTTGAAATCTGATATTGAGATCCCACCTACTTTATTCTTCTTACTCAAAATTGCTGTAGCTATTCATGGTCTTTTTTTTTTGTTGTTCCAGAGGAATCTATGAAGAATTCTTTCTAGGTGTGTGAAATATGTTGTTGGTATTTTAATGGGTAGTGCATTGAATCTATACATTGCTTTGGGTATGGACATTTTAATGATGTGGATTCTCCCAATCCATGAGCATGGTATACTCTTCCATTTGTTAACACTTTCGTCTCTCTCTTTTTTCATTGTCCTGTAATTTTCTACATATAGGTCTTTTACCTCTTTAGTTAGGTTTATTCCTAGGAATATTAATTTTTTTGATGCAATGGTAAATGGAATTGCTTTTTGAGTCTCTCTTTCTGTAATCCACTCTTAATGCATAGAAATGACACAGATTTCTTGGCATTAATTTTGTATCCTGCTACATTGCCGAATTCATTTATTAAGTCAATTAGTTTTGTAATGGAGTCCTTTGGGTTTTTTTATGTACAGTATCATGTCATCTGCATATAAGGACAGCTTTACTTCTTCTTTTCCAATTTGGATGCCTTTTATTTCTTTATCTTCTCTGCTTGCAATGGCTAATACTTCCAGTACTATGTCGAACAGGAGAGGTGAGAGTGTTCATCCCTGACTTGTTCCTGTTCTTAAAGGAAATGGATTTTAGTTTTTGCCCATTGAGTATGATGTTAGCTATGGGTTGATCATATATGGCTTTTATGATGATGAGGTATGATCCTTCTATTCCCACCTTGCTGAGAGTTTTTATCAAAAAAGACTGTTGGATTTTGTTAAATGCTTTTTCTGCATCAATTGATATGACTATGTGATTTCTGTCTCTCAATTTGTTTATGTGATCTATCACGTTTATTGATTTGTGGATATTGTACCATCCCACCATTCCTGTGATGAATCCTACCTGGTCATAGTGTATGATCTTTCTGATTTGCTGCTGGATCCGATTTGCTAGAATTTTGTTGAGGATTTTGGCATCTATGTTCATGAGAGATATTGGCCTATAATTCTCTTTCGTTGTGTTGTCTTTATCTGGTTTTGGTATTAGGATGATGCTGGCTTCATAGAAGGTGGTTGGAAGTGTTCCTTCTTCTTGAATATTTTTGAATAGTCTGAGGAGGATAGATTTTAATTTTTCCTTTAATGTTTGGTAAAACTCTCATGTGTAGCCTTCTGGTCGCGGGCATTTATTTGCTGGAAGCTTTTTGATGACTGCTTCAATTTCTTCCATAGTTATTGGCCTATTGAGATGTTTAGATTCTTCCTGATTGAGTTTTGGAAGGTTCTATTTTTCTAGGAATATGTCCATTTTTTACAAGTTGTCCAATTTGTTGAAATAGAGTTGTTCATAGTATTTTTTAACAATCCTTTGTATTTCGGCGGAATCCGTTTTTATTTCTCCTCTGCCATTTCTGATTTTGTTTATTTGGGTCTTCTCTCTTTGCTTCTTAGTGAGCCAGGCTAGAAGACCATCAATCTTGTTCATCCTTTCAAAGAACCAGCTCTTGGTTTTGTTAATCTTTTGAATTGTTTCTGTGGTCTCCATGTCGTTTATCTCTACTCTGATCTTTACTATTTCCTTCCTTCTGTTTACACTGGGCTTTTCTTGTTGCTCTCTTTCTAGCTCTTTGAGTTGTAGGGTTAGGTAATTTATTACCATTGTTTCCTGTTTTTTGCAGTAGGCTTGTTGGGCTATGAACTTCCCTCTCAAGACTGCTTTTACTGTATCCCATAAATTTTTTATTGTTGTGTTGTCATTGTCATTTATTGTCATGATGTTTTTTTTTTATTTCTCCCTTGATCTCTTTGGTTACCCAGTCATTGTTTAATAGCATGCTGTTTAGTCTCCCTGTGTTTGATTTCTTTCTATTGTTTTCTATTGTTTTGATTTCCAGTTTTATGCCACTGTGGTCTGAGAACATGATTGATATGATTTCTATCTTCTTGAATTTGAAGAGACTATTTGTATGACCCAACATATTATCTATCTTTGAAAATGACCCATGTGCACTAGAGAATAATCCATATTCTTTGGCTTTGGGATGAAATGTTCTGAAGATGTCAATTAATTTCATCTGGTCTAATGAATCATTTAGGATTGATGTTTCTTTCCTGATTTTTTGTTTAGAAGATTTGTCCAGTGGTGACAGTGGGGTATTAAAATCTCCTACTATGATTGTATTGCTGTCAATCTCTCCATTAATATCCTCCCAGAGTTTTTTTATGTATTTTGGTGCTCTTATATTGGGTGCATATATGTTTATCAGAGTTATTTCTTCTTGTTGGATTGTTCCCTTTAGTATTATGAAGTGGCCTTCTTTATCTCTTGTTATGTCCTTCACTTTGAGATCTAATTTGTCAGATATAAGCATTTTAACCCCAGCTCTTTTTTCATTTCCATTTGCCTGAAATACTATCTTCCACTCCTTCACCCTCAATCTGTGTGCATCTCTTTTCTTGAGGTAGGTTTCTTGCAGATAGCCGATATATGGATCATGTTTTCTTATCTAATCGGTTACCCTATGTCTTTTGATTGGAGCATTTAATCAGTTTACATTTAAAGTTATTATTGATAGTTACTTATCCGTTGCCATTTTTAGTCCTTACCCCCTAGTTCCTTCTTTGCTTCCTTTTTTTTTTTATTACATTAGATCCTTTAACATTTCTTGCATTAATGGTTTTCTGGTAATATATTCCCTTAGTCCTTTTTTGTCTGTGAAGCTTCTGATTTCACCTTCAATTTTGATTGAGAGTCTTGCAGGGTACAGTATTCTTGGATTCAGACCCGTCCTTTGCATGACTTTGTATATTTCATTCCATTACCTTCTGGCCTGACGAGTTTCTGTTGAGAAGTCAGTAGCTAGTCTTATGGGAGTTCATTTGTAGGTAACTTTCTGTTTCTCTCTGGCTGCTTTTGAGATTCTAATTTTGTCATCCGTGTTTGCCAATTTTATTATAATATGACTTGGTGTGGGTTTGTTGGGGTTCAATTTGCTTGGGACTCTGTGAGCTTCTTGGATTTGTGTGAGTTTTTTCTTTCCTATATTGGGGAAATGTTCTGTCATTATTTTTTCAAATAGATTTTCTCTTCCTTCTTCAGTTTCCACTCTTTCTGGAACCCCAATTATACGGATATTGTTTTGTTTCCTGTTATCCCAAAGTTCCCTTAGGCTCTCTTCTTGCTTTTTAACTTTTTTTTCTAGAAGCTGCTGTACTTGGGTATTTTTTCCTACCCTGTCTTCTAGCTCACTGATACGGTCCTTTGATTCTTCTAGTCTACTTTTGATGCTTTCTATTGAGTTCTTTATAGCAGTGATGTCATTTTTCATTTTTTCTTGATTATTCTGTACCTCCTCTCTGTTCTTCTGCATTTCTTCTTGCTTCTTCTTCATTTCCTCTTGGCTCTTACTTATTTTGTTGAATTTTTCTTCCATTCTTTTCTTTCACCTTATGATTATTTCTCTGAACTCTTTCTCTTGCAGGCTTATTTCTGCTTCTATTTAGTTTACTTCTTTTTCTTGTAAAACCTGCCTTTCTGTCTTATGTGGGTTGTTTCTTTTTCTGCCCATGGTCTTCTTCTCTGGGTGTCTTGTTATGTAATTATCTCTCCTACTTTGATTGAAAATCACAAACTACAACACCACCAGGTACAGCACACAAGGCACTGAGTAGAAATATATTCAGGATGTTAATAATCACAAATAAGGTGACCACCAATGAAAGACAAATTAGGGGTAAATTGAGAAAGAAGAAGGGAGAAATGAGAAAACGAAAAAAAAGAAAGAAATGCCATAATCCAATTGGGAGAGGGAAAAATATATAAATAAATAAATGAACGAAAAAATAAAATAAAATAAAAAAATAAAGAGGAGAAGAAGGAGAAGAAAAGAGAAAGACGTCAGAGAGAAATTAAAGAGCATAAGAGAGAAAAGGGAACAAAATATAGATGTCAAGAGAAAATGCCAATAGAACAGTCACTAATCTCAACAAATGTCGGCAACCAGTACCTCGAGGTTAATAGAAACTACATATAACAACTGGTATGGAGGTAGGTAAGGGAAAATAGAGGTAAAAAACAAACCAAAACAAAGCAAACAAAAAGCAAAATAAAACAAGTAGAATAAGCTAAAGCAATCTCACCAAAATAGTACAAAAAATTGATATAATCACTGTTCAAGCGAAGAGCAACGAAAGGTCATAGAGAAAAACAACTTTTTGAATAGTGAAGTCAAGAAGAGAGAGGTTTGTATGGACTTGGAGTAGGGGATTTGAAATTAGATGTATAAGTGGGTTGAAATTTTAACCAGGTAAAGAGAAAGAATAAGGAGAATCTAAAGTTGGAAAAGGGAAAGAGAAAACAAGACAACAACATGGGGAAAATTAGGAGGAAAGTGTTGGCATAAAAGTAGAGTTGAGATAGAGTAAAATTATGCTAAAGGAAAGATGAAACTAGAATGTAGAACTCTAATCCTGAAGTAAAATTAAAGGAAAACAAAATGACACTTGTTTTTTTCCAAAATGGTAAAATATTAGTAGTACTAATACTAGTTTAAAACAAAAATGTAATAATTAAAAAGGTAAAATCAATTGAGAAGGAAAGAAAAAAAATTTTTTTTAATTAAAATATGCAAAAATGAAAAAATATAAAATAAAATAAAAAATTTGAAAAAAAAAATAGAATGGTCTTTCACTTCCGATATTGATCTGCTTGGCACTTCTGTTTCCCAGTTGGGAGGGTATTGCAGTTCCCTGTCTTCCACTGCTGAGTTGTGTTTTAATCTCTATTCTTTTGTGGTTATGAGAAAGTCAATTTGTGTGTCATCCACTAGGTGGCAGTGTTTCGGAATTGACCTCTGACACAAAGTACAGGACCTCTCTAGGCTGTCCTCAGATCCTGCTACTCTGTGGTTCTCAAAACTTTTTTGTGGAGATTTTGCAGCCCGGACATTGTGATAACTCCCAGGCTGTCCCTCTGCCTCAGATCAAACCGAGTTGTTTTCCAGAGCTCCCCTTTGTCAACAGCTCCGAGAGTTTGCCTCCACACTTAGGGATCACGCCCTGCCCCACATCTGTGGACCTCTCCAGAGGCAGCTTTCCCGCAGCCCGCTTCTCATGGTGTGCCTATCTTTGTTCTGTGGGACAGGAAACCTCACCTTATCCCAGGCGAAATCTGACCTTTCTGTGTGCCATGTGAAACCCCTCTGGGTCTGTGCCTATTGGAGAGCAGTGTTCTGGGTCCCCGGCTGTTCAGTGGGTGCTTCAGCCGCAGACATCCACCTCCCTCTGCAAGATGGCGCAGTCTCCGCATTCTCACTGGTTGCTCTGGCAGACAAAAACTCCGTGGCAGTGGGGCTGCCTGGCCAGGAGAGCCTTGTCCAGCAGACCCCCACCTTCTCCTGGAGGATAACTGACTCTTAACTTGCCAACAAACACTCCCAGTGCGACTCTCAGCTGCTCTCTCTCCCTCTGCCCAGCGACAAAGCTCCAGAAGTGTCTGTCTACTCTGATGCCATTTTTCTCCTCAGTTTGAATATTTTTTATGTTGACAAGAGAAATTATAGCAGAATGCTGAAGGCCATCTGTTAAATGTGGAAGTAGTACTAGAGTTAAAAAAAATTATTTTGCAGCCAGGATGGTAAAGATTGCACCAGGCAAATATCAGCAATGAATGCCACATGCAGGGACACTTGTGGGGCTTAACATGCATCCTGAAATCTGTTTACTAGTTTAAGGGGGGTAGTAATTATCGGGTGGAGAAACCAGGAAACTCCTTGATTGTGTGACCAAAATTAACATCACCCATGAAAGACAGATGGCCATACAAATGCAATATCCTGAGAGAAACACATCAACTATGCAGTTTTACAATAATGCAGACTTCGAGTGAATGATAAAGAAACATCAGATAAATACAGAATGAGAAACATTGTATTTTATCATAAAGGGAGATGGTATTATTTAAAATTGATAATGTGATAAAAGTCAAAGAAAAGCTATGGAAATGTTCTAGATTAAAGGAGGACAAAGAAATATGACAAGCAAATGGAGTGTCTGACTCTTTACTGCATCCTAAACTAGGTGGACACATGGTGTCAAGGACATTATTGAGTCGACTGGTAAAATTATATCAGGATAGTAGGTTAGGCAAAAGTACAATACCAATGTTAAACTTACTGAAGGGATTAATTGTAGCATGGTTGTGTAAGAGCATATCTCTGTTATTAGGAAATGCACACTGAAGCATTTAGGGGGAAAGGATTGATATATTTAGCCTTTCCCCAAATTAGGTAGGTAGGTGGGTAGATAGATAAGAAGATATATTAATCAAATAATAAAGCAAATAAATAAAGTGTTAACAGATCAGTCTGGGTAAATGGTACATGGGTATTCTTCATAATGTTTTTGTTGTGTTTTGTTTTGTTTTTTGCATTTCTTTTCTTTATATTTTAAATTCCTTTAACATGCATCCTACAATCTGTTTACTAGTGTAAGGAAGGCAGTGATTTAATTTAAAAGTAAAAATGATTTATATGGTGTGTAGAGAAAGCAAATGAGGTCCTAGATCCTTATGAAGAGCTCATGATGAAGGGCTAGACACCTGGTGCACAAAATTTATGTATGGGGGTGGGGAGGGCTCAGTCCAGCCTGCACCCTCCCCAATCCAGGACTCCTTGAGACATCCCTCTCACAATCCTGGACCACTGGCTCCTAATCACTTACCTGCTTGCCGCTCTGGTTTCCCCTAACTGCCCCCCCCCTTGCTGGCCTGATCACCCCTCACTGCTTCTGTGTACCCGCCTGATTGCCCCCTAACTGCTCCCTGCTGCCAACCAGGTTGCCCCCAATTGTCCCCTCCCTGCCGGCTTGGTTGCTTCTAACTGCCCCCCCTCTCTGCTAGCCTGGGAACCCCTTATTGATACCCCTGCTGGCCTGGTTCCCCCAACTACCCCCTCCACTGGCCTAATTGCTTTTCACTGACCCACTGCCAGCCTAATCGCCCTCAACTGCTCACCCTGCTGGGTTGGTTGCCCCTAACTAACCCCTCCCCCACTGGCCTGTTTGCCTCTTTCTGCCCTCCCCCCCCTTGCTGGCTTTGGTCATCCCCAACTGACCCCCCCTACTGGCCTAGTCACCCACAACTGCTCCCTCTCTTGCATCCTGGTCACGTCTCATAGCCCTCTCTCTCACTGGCCTGATTGTCCCATGCAACCTGTTTGTTCAGTTGCTTGGTCATCCCTCACTAACCCCCCTGCTAGCATGGTTGCCCCATGCAGCCTGCTTGTTCAGTTATTTGGTTGTCCCTCACTAACTCCCCTGCTGGCCTGGTTGTAGGTAGCCATCTTGTGAAGGTCTGAGTGTTAATTTGCATATTACCTCTTTATTATATAGGATGGTGCAGAGCAATGAGTGCCAATTTTCTAACTCTGGACTCTGGACTCTATGAGTAACACTATGTGTGTCAGAAATAACCTGATGCTTTAAAAAATCCCATCTATTCTAGCACTTCATTGTCCTCTTTTGTTCTTACTAAATCACTGTCCTTAGAAATAATTTAGGGAAGAAAAAAAGACAGTTTTAAGAGAAAATGGCAGTTAAATAGACAGACTTGTCAGGCATTTCATCCCAAGTCCAGGCTAAAAATAGAGCTAAATTGAAGAACATTCACCTGGAATTGACAACTGAGGTCAAATTGAGAAGGTGACTTATAAAAAGAAGAATAGAAAACACCTGGATACAGGTAGAAAGGGTGAGACCACAAGAGGAGTGAGCCCAAACCACAGCAGTGTCAGGGGAGCTGAGAGTGAAGGGAGTAATGATATGGGGTAGAATGTTCCAGGGTGGGCTCCACACATACTACCAGCAGTGCTTCCTAACCCACAAAAGCATGACCTGCAGCACATGTATCATCCAATCAGTGTGAAAGGTAGCAGAATTTCTGGCAGCAGCAGGATCTATCTAAACTCAGCAGACTGGAGCCAGTGAGAGAGAGCTCTGCAGTTTCATGAACTTTTCTTTTTGTACAATTTTTCCCTCTCTTCTCTTTTTTTCTCCCATTTTTTTCTTTCTCCTTTATAGTTTTTCTCTTTCCCTCTTTTTTTCTCCTCTTTTAAAAATTGATCTTCTTTAGATATCTGCTTTATTGATTTACTAGAGGCCCAGTGCATGAAATTTGTGTACTGGAGGTGGGTTTTCCTCAGCCCAGCCTGCACCCTCTCCAATATGGAGCCCCTTGGGGGATGTCCAACTGCCAGGTTAGGTCAGGATCAGGCCTAAACCAGTAGTCAAACATCCCTCTAAAAATCCAGGACTGCTGGCTCCCAACCATTTGCCAGCCTGCCAGCCTGATAATCCCCTAACCACTCCCCTGCCAGCCTGATTTATGCCTAACTCCTCCCCTGCCAGCCTGGTTGCCCCTAACTGCCCTCCCCTTCTGGCCTGATTTTCCCTAACTACATTCCCTACTGGCCACTTGTGGTGGCCATCTTTGACCACATGAGGGCAACCATCTTGTGTGAGGTATAAGGGTCAATTTTAATATTACTCTTTATTATTTAGGATTATTATTCTAGTCTCTATTGTTTTGTTCATATATCTAATTTTCCACCTTCCTGTTCCTATTCAATTACCCTTTCTTTTTTCTCATTCTTTTTGTTAACTACTCAAATATCTATCTATATAAAAGCCTAAGAAACCATCACAACCAAATGGATGACTGATCAGGTTGTGTTGGGTGACCAGGACAGCAGGGGAGTTAGTGAGGGGCAACCAAATGACTGATCAGTGGGATTTATTCTGGGGATGCAAGGCTGGTACAATATTACCAAATCAATAAATGAGATAAAGCACATTAAAATGATTATATTGGAGGAATCATAATACCAGATATCAAGTTATGCTACCAATTCTCTATTCTCAAAATATTCTGGTACTGGCATAAAAACAGGCATATAGATCCATGGAGCAGAACAGAGACCCCAGAAATTGACCCAAACCATTATACTCAATTAATATTTGACAAATGAGGCAAGAGCATACAATGGAGCAGAGATAGTCTCTTCAATAAATGCTGCTGGGAGAATTGAATAGATAAATACAAACAAAATGAAACTAGATCACCAACTTATATCATACAGAAGAATAACCTCAAAATGGAGAAAAAAAAAGATTTAAATGTAAGACCTGAAACCATAAAAGTCCTAGAAAAAACTATACACAGCAAAATCTCAGACATCTCTCATAGCAACATATTTACCAATACTTCTCTCAGGATAATGGAAGCTAATTAGAAAATAAACAAATGGGATTACATCAAAATAAAAAGCTCTGTAGAACAACAACAAAAAAATCAACAAAATAACAAGAGAGCCCACTGCATGGGAGAACATATTTGCCAGTGATACATATGATAAAGGATTATATCCAAAACTAGAGGCCCCGTGCACGAAATTCATGCATGGGCAGGGGGTGTCCCTCAGCCTAGCCTGCACCCTCTCAAAACTGGGACTCCTCGAGGGGTTCTGACTGCCTATTTAGGCCCGATTCCACTGAATCGGACATCCCTCTCACAATCCAGGACTGCTGGCTGGCAACTGCTCATTTGCCTGCCTTCCTGATTGCCCCTAACTGCTTCTGCCTGCCAGCTTGATCACCCCTTGACCACTCCCCTGCCAGCCTAATTGATGCCTAACTGCTCCCCTGTCAGACTGTTTTCCCCCAATTGCCCTTCCCTGCAGGCTAGGTCACTCCCAACTTCCCTCCTCTGCTGGCCTGATCACCCACAACTGCCCTCTCTTGTAGACCTCTAAGTTGAAATTGTAGTAACAGGCCAAGCAGCCTCTCATTAATATAATGACACCTTTGTAAGCTATTTAAATCCATGTGGCTGCTTACTTCTGCATGTATTCAAGTGATATCCAATGTGTGCCTCTGCCAACATGTCAGTCAATGAGGATATGAGGAAAGATATGATGGTGTCTACTTATGGAGCCCCTATTATAGTGACAGAGATACATGTTAACAGAGAAATGATGTACAACTAATTAAGTGCTACATACAATTGAGATATAGAACAAATTGAATGAAAAATAAATATAACATGTATGTTTCTCGACTCAGGGAATTTAAGCAGGTTTGCTGAAGGCTTTAAGTGAGACAGTCAGGTGAAGAATGTGAGGAAAAGAATGCCCATCACATGAAACAGTATGTGAAAAGCTATGGGGATGAGGAGGGAATGGGCAGCTGGAGAGTAGCTGATAATGAGGCCGAGAGAGAGGTGAGAGGCAGAGTGCAAACAACCTCAGATCCTAACTGTGTCTCCATCAATAACATTTTATATAAGTGGGTTTTTTTTTGTGTGTGTTTTAATGCTTTGATATCCTGGGGCTTGGCGGACTTCAAAGGGCTGCCCCTCCCAGCACTAGCTAATTCCTAGAGAGAGTGAACTATTTGCCTATGAGCATGCTTTTGATAGGCAATCAACCAATCCCAAATTCATGCCCCCACCTGCCTTCTATTCAGGTTCCTGCAGTCTTTGGCAGTATACTCCTTCCCAAAATCACTCCCCAGACAGCTATGGGATTACCCTCATAGCTCAGAGCCTGCTGAAAGTATTCACACTACCCCATTCTGAACTGCCTCCATGCTCCTTCCTGTAGAGCCATCACGAAGCCTCCTCTCTTGAGCAATCCCTGGCTCCTGTGTGGCTCTGATGACTGCCTATCTTTTTAGGAACTGTGGGAAGCACTCCTGTTTAGTGGCAGCCACATCCTGACCTGCTGGCCTCAGCATACCCAAGATAAAAACAAGTCCAGGATCACTTTAAAACAGTGTCCTGAAGGCAAAGTTTGTATGAGAGGCATGAAGGCACACACAGCTTATGGCCTCTTTCTAAGAACATCTGAGAAGTGCTGGACTGAGGGCAATGTAGGCCCATCAGGAGCAGGTAGCTGCGGTCATCCAGGGAACAATGACGAGGGTGCAGGGGAATGGAGTGGGGCTGACAGCTCCTGAATGTAACCACTGGCACTGGTATGAATTTCCCACTTTTATAGTTTATTTTCAAAGTTTTTGTCTTCTTACTTTCCTGTTAGGTGACTTTTCTTGTTGTTAGATAACAATTTTCTAAGGTTACTATTTCCTCTATTTGCTTTTTCCAAGTGGACATGAACTGGGATGCCAGAGGCTTTGTTTATTAGAAGAGAGTGTAGGAAAGGGTAAATGGCTTTGAGTGAAGCTTTTCCAAGTCTCCTAGGAGCCAAAACATATGGAAACATTACAGTCTTTAAATCTTCAGAAACTCATGCTTGAGCTAAACTCTAGGTTCTCAGGGATCTGAATATTTCAGGTAGAGTGGTATCATCTTGGACAAGCTGGCAGCCCCAGAGACTTGGAAAGGCTGAAATAATACAGCGCAGACTTTTCTTTATTTCTGGCCGCAGAACAGGAGCAGGCTGGCCAGTGCCACAGTCCAGCTTGGTATAGATGCCCCACCTCCTGTGAAGCCTGTCAGTTAATCTGCCTCACATAGTGCAAGACCTGGTGAAGGACTACCAATGAAAGCCGAAGCATGATGGTAAAAATTAGCCAAGGACAGAAGTGTAGCCTGACTGCGGAGCACAGAGACAGGCTGGCAGTGAGTGTCAGTAGAGAACAGAAGGACAATGGGAGATGGAGGTGTGTGTCTGAGCGGAAGCTGATTTTCCAGAATGCAAACCCATTGCCATGCACACATAATTCTACTGTGTGGCACACACTTCAGTTTTCTTAACTAAGCTAAGAGTTGGGGGGAAACTTTATTATGATGTCATGATTAACTTGAGCTTTCTTAAGGACTGAGGTTCCATTTGTAATGAACACTGATTTCATGGTGAGCCCTGACCTAAAGGACATTTGGGTGGAAGGGTCCTGCTGACAGGGAGTGGACTGAACCGAGTGGGAGACCTGCTATCCCAGAAGATCTTCATGGGAACCCAGTTCCAGACAGAGAGGAAATTTATATCAGCAAGAGGCAAGAAAAGGACAGAGTTCTTATGGGAACAATGAGCAGTGAGGTGGATGCCTTGAAGACCCAGGAGAATGAGAGCAGAGGTGAAGTCTATGCTGCCTGTGGCCTGAGGAACCCATTTATAAACACAGCAGGTAGCTATATGTTTATCTTCCAGGAATAGGAACTGTTACATTTACTTTGTTCCACTTTTTGAAAGGCTTGTGTTGTATCAGATTCTGAAAAGCAATCATTATCCTCTTTCCCAAAGAAGAGAACTAGAGTGGGTTAAATTGCCAGGCCACACAGGTTGGAATGAAGGGTTTGAGTCGTAGGTGTTCTGATTTCAGGGTCCTTGTGTGGCGCTTCCCTTTCACTGTCAGGGTGAATGTGGATAGTTGAAGGCAGTCCTTTGGCCTGGCATGCAAAAAGCTAACAGAACAACATCCCTGCTGTATTCTGAGATGAGTTTAGATATGGTTTTGCAGTTTTATTGGAGAAATCAGACTTCCTACACACACAAAAAGGATGGCATAGTGAGAGGCAGCACAGAATTAAATATACAAAGGAGTTAGAAGGAGTCAGATGGTCTAGGGATAGAGTTGGGTTGGAGACTAGTAGAAAGCAGGTAGAACATAAGGTAGGCCAGAGAGGGAAGTGAAGTCTGACTTGGCAATACAGAGAAGTGACCACGTGGCAGGACCCTGCTGGGACAGGAAAGGAGACTTGGTTCTAATGGAGGGAAAGGTTTAATTTCCATGCTACATGTATTCTGTGCACCTCCTATCCACCCATCTCTAGGACGTACCTGCTCCCATCCTGCACACAGGATATGTAGGAAGAATAATCTTGTTCAAGTTTTAGAACTTTATTGGATAAGATTTATAACTAGCAAGCCTGCCTGTATATTAAAAGGTAGCTGTGTTCTGGCCCCTCATTCTTCACCTTCCTCTCTTCCACATTCTCTGGGCTGCATAATTGTGGGGAGTAATGAACCTGCTGTCATCTCTAGCCAGCTTGTAGATCTCTCTGTTCCCAACTCGCTTCTTACTTGTAGTTGCTAACAGGTGGCAAAAACTAAGATTTAAGGATGTCGATGTACAAGATTGGGGCACAGAGTTAAAGACACAGAGAGGTCTTAACCTAGATTCCACTCTCTAAGCCCACTTGCATAGACCTCTGCAGTGGGCTTTCCTGGCAGTGTCCTCCCTCACACAACCAGAGCTGTGCTCTGGTCTCTGCTCCTTCCTCTTGCACTTCAGTTTTCCACTGGCCATTAGATCCACTGGCCAGCCCAGTGCTGTGAACAGTAGCAGAACTTGCTGATTGTTTTCCTAACAACAACTACTCCCCACTTTTACTTTTTCAAACAGAACACAAATATATACGCAGAGAGCTGTCTTCCACTTTGAATCCATCCACGTGCTCTCTAGTGGGAAGTCCCTGTCCAGCTTGGATTGGTTTGAGCCCTGGAAACCAGTGGTTCTCCAACTGTGATGTGTAGACCCACTGTATTCACATCATCTGGGAGCCAGAAACTGGGGCTGAATTCATAATCCACATTTTAACAAGTTTTTAGGAGCTTAATCATAAGGAACAACAATAGCCTGTAATTATTGGAATTGAGAGTCCTGGTCAGTGGTCAGCAAACTCATTAGTCAACAGAGTGGCAAACCGCAGCTCACGAGCCACATATGGCTCATGAGCCCCAGTTTGTCGACCACTGCTTTAGATGATTCTGCTACATGCTAGAGATGGAGAACCAACCTCTAAATGATGTTGTGGCTGCTTTATCCTCACAAGTGACTGGACAAAGTCAGTGGTTCTCCGCGGGGACAATGTGCGTCCCGACTGTCTGGGTACATTCAGCAATATCTGGACACATTTTTTATTCTCACGACTAGAACTGTTCATTTATTATGTGAACAATTCCTGCTTGCATTCCCAGTTTGATTGTGCTTGATCATCTCTGCCAGTGCTCCTCAAAGTGCGGTCATGGGGCAGCAGTGTCAGCCCCACCTGGGACCTCCTTAGAAGTGGGAACTGCCCATCCCTCCCACAGACTTGCTCAAACAGCACTTGCAGGTGGCAAGTAGGGTGTGTTTTTAGCAGCTCTCCGGGCAATTCTTCTCAGTGGCTGACAATCATGGCTCTGGGCTGTTCTCTTTCAAGGTCATAAATGCCATTGCTATTTGGCCTTGTGTGGTAATTCTGCATGTTTTTGGCTAGCACACATTTTAAGGTGTTGGAGCCCATGCACATTAGCTATAAAATATTTAAACTTCCTTTACATGTTTATATCACACACATGTTTGGTGATTTGGGTTGTATGTTTATAATGAAGAGCTGGGGAGCTGGTTTGCCCAGGAGCAGGGTAACTCTGTTTTATACCTGTAGCTCTTTATCAGTGAACACCTGAGATTCACTTCATGGTGTAGACCAAGAGCAGGTAGAGTGGGATTCCATGATCCCAGCATGTGGTCTTGAGTGTATTGCCACCTGAGCAGGACCAGCTTTCTTGATTTCCCTACTTGTGCATCATGAAGTCATCATCAGAGGACGGCCCTGCCTTCCCCAGGGCCTTAGCCCCACCAGGCAGGCAGCTGTTTTCACAGTAAGTGTAGACTTTACCTCTTTCCTCAGGGGCTTATGGGACTTTATGAGGTTACCCTGTGCTTTGCCTTTTATTGATGAAGATATTTTAATTTAATTATTTTCTTATTTAAAAAATGTACAGTTCACATACAATACTATATTAGTTTCTGAGTATAACATAGTGACTAGACATTTATACACCTTATGAAGTGATCACGATGGTAAGTATAGAACACACCTGACAGCACACATGGTTATTATGATATCATCCTATCTAATAAAGAGGGAATATGCTAATTGACCATCACTCCATCACAAAATGGCTGCACCCACAGCTGAGGCCTTAAAGAGCAATCAGCAGGGACCTGAGGGTATACACCCTCTCACCCCCATGGTCTTGACAGGGGACTTCAGGCCATGCTCCCCACTCTGGCATTAGGCTGGGAGACCTCAGGCCATACCCCCTGCTCCCGTCCCAGTCCAAGGGATCTGTCGCCATGCCCCCCACCTGGCAGAGCTTGACAGGGGACCTCAAGGTGTGCTTCCCATCCTGGTGTTGGGCTATGGGACCTCAGGCTGCTCCCTCCCACCTTAGTGGCAGGCTGAGGGACCTCAGGCCACACCTTCACCCCAGTGCCAGGCCAAGGGACCTCAGGTCATGCTCCCCACTCTGGCATCAGGCTGGGAGACCTCAGGCCATAGCCCCTGTCCCTGTGCCAGACCAGGGGACCTGAGGCTATGCCCCCTACCCAGCAGGGCTTGTCAAGGGTGGGACTGGCCTTAAACAAAGAGATACAGAAGATATGGTACAATATACTTAGCCATAAAAGAATGAAACTAGGGGACAACAGCTGGTCTCTTGTTTGTATGGGAGCTATACATAATTCTTTCTTGAGGGTGCCTTGCTTTATAAATGCATAAACATGAATCTTAAGAAATCAAAGTCTGAAGGTTGCTGGTTTAAAATTAGTAAGTCTCTATGGCAGAGAATGAATAAGATTTTACAAAATGTTATAGGCTGTGGCCCTGGTTGAGTAGAGTTTTATATACTAAATGTTGGGTGTTCCATTCCCAGTCAGGGCAGATGCAAGAATCAACCAACGAATGCATAAATAAGTGAAATAATCTCTCTCTGCCTCTCTCTCATAAAAATAACAAAACCAAACAACTTTTTAGGATGAAATCTCAGAAGCATCAAATCCCCTTGAGGAAGGACTTCAACTTCATCTCCAAACCGTTATCTAGTTGTCATTCCCTGATTAAAACCGACAGCAAATGGGCTGTCTAGATGTTCTATATAACAAGATTTGGATACTGTCTTGGAAGAGCAGTGTGGTTTTTCCAAGGCTAATAAGGTTGAACTTGACATAATCTATCATTAACCTGTGGCTTTATCTTTAGCTCAGTTTCATGTTTTGCCACATTGCATTCACAGCCCTCTGTTCCAGATGATGCTGAAAGTCAGTGAGCTGAGAAGTAAGGGTTAGGGAGGTAAAAGGCTGTGCTTAATAAATATGGTCCTAGCAATGTGGTGTGTATCTGACCTTTATTTTTCAAATAACCTGTGTAAATCCAGACCAGCCAGTGAAGGCAGATAGATGACTGTGTTAAGGGAGACAATGAAATTAGATGAACAACTTTGGACACAAGAAAATATTGATGTGTTGACCTGTCCACACCACCCAGTTCTGCAGTGTCCCTAAGTGACTTCTGTCAGTGATGCTGAGTGACCAGACTGGCTGCTAATAGGAATGGATGGACAATTTTCTTACAGGAAAGGATAGTATGTACAGTACTTGATCTCAGAGGTGTGTACCTTTGGCATGTATGGTTCTTTGCACCCATTTCCCCGCTGGATTCTGTTCTTAGCTTTTAAAATATGTCTCAAGTTATTATTTTGCACAGCTATAGAACTTTATTAATTAAGGTAGCACTCACGGCTTTGAAAGATAACTCCCTAAATCTCAGCAATAAGACAGTAGAAATGTATTTTTCATTTACACAAAGTTCAGATGAAAATGGTAGAAAGAAGACAAGAATGCTCCCTTTATGTGGGGTCTAGGCTAACAGAAGCTCTTCCATTCCAACATTTAGCTTCTAGGTGTATCTTCATTTCATAGATGCCAGCACATAGGGGCAGAAAAAGAATAGAGTTTGCTCTGAGATAACTTAAGTTGCAGGCACAGGAACAGATGGAGCTACCTAATATCAAGTGAAGGTGGGCGTTTAGCTGAATCTCATGCTCAGGAAGAATGAAAGAATAAGAAGTCCTTTAGTGGACAGTTGTTGACACATTTCTACTCACAGAAGAGTCTGGACTGCAAGGTGGGAAGGTTAAGTCCTATCTAGTTCTGGTGCTGCCACTAACTTAATACCTGGTCTTTTTAGCTGTTTTATCTACTCTGGCATTTATTTTCATAGCAATAATAAATTATAAAATCTAGTCGGTGAGAAAACTGACACTAACTAATAGGTTATACATTTGTAATGTATGAATAATAAAAAAAATAAGAAGGTCAACAGATAGAAAGAGGCTATTTACTTTTAGTTGTTGGTTATGTTTTTGTCTTATAGTTCAATATCCATTCAAAATGGTACATTATACCTATCCAAAGCATTTCAAATCTCCATATATACAAACATTTGCTATGCCTATATCACTTGACTTCCGTAGAGTTTCAATGCAATTTTAGCTTATCATGATTTATTTATCTGTTTCTTTTTCATCTTGCTTAAGCTCCTAAGCAACATAACTGTAAAACTGGGAATGAGCTCCAGAATACACATAAATATTCTCTAATATAAGATTGGAAATACAAGTAACTACTAATTTGAATAATTTATAACAAGGCAGTCATTTTTCTCCAAACTGCTCTCTCTCCATCATCATATGCATATTTTCCAGCAAAATTTATAAAATTTAACTTATAGAATGTAGTTCCTACTTCTTCAGTTCTAACTACTCATTAATATTCAGAATTTTATTTAATGCATCTACCACTTGACTATAATTGTTCTGGTTTCTTCTACTCCTCTGACATAAATTTTCAAGTCTATGGAAATAAATCACCAATATATTTTTTGTCAAAATCACTATCATAAATTGACAAATATTTAATTGCTGCTGATTATTTTCAAGTGGGTATCTCATGAGCATTTCAAATACTAACCATAAATTGTCATTAATTTATCTACATATTAGTTAATTCCAGGTATCCTTAGTATATTTTCCTGCTTTGTGTCATGAAATAGTAACCAAGATCAAACTTATTAAAAAAAAAACAAACCACCAACAACAGAAAACTATCAAGTAGTATATGGCTGTGATACCAGAGAGACAAAGAAACAAGGGATCATTGGCATTGATTTTCATAGCAATAATAAATTACATTATCTAGTTTGTAAGAAAATTTCTAACACTAATAAGATATAAATTTATATTGTACTAGAGGCCTGATGCATGAAATTCATGCATAAGAGGGGTCTTCTTCAGCCCAGCCTGCACCCTCTCAAATCCAAGACTCCTCAGGGATGTCTGACTCCCTAGGAGGGATCGGGCCTAAATCAGCAGTGGGACATCCCTTTCACAATCCGGGACCACTGGCTTCTAATTGCTCACTTGCCTGCTTGCCTGATTTCCCCTAACTACCTACCCCTGCCAGCCTGATCACCCCTAACCACCTCTTCCTGCTGGCCTGATTGCCCCTTATTGCCTTCCCCTGCCAACCTGGTTGCCCCCAACTGTCCCCTCATGAGCCTGGTTGCCCCCAACTGCCCCCACCAGCCTGGTTGCTCCCAACTGACCCCCCTTGCTGGCCTGGTCATGCCCAATTGCCTCTTCTCTGCTGCCCTGGTCGCCCCCAACTACCCTCTGCCACTGGCCTGATCACCTCTCACTGGCCTTCCCTGCTTGCCTGGTCACCCCATGCAGCCTGCTGTTCAGTCATTTGGTCACCCCTCACTAAGCCCCCTACCAGCCAGGTGGCCCCATGCAGCCTGCTGTTCGGTCATTATTGTGAGGGGATCCTAACCAATTTACATATTACCCTTTTATTAGTATAGATTAATAATAAAAAAGATAAGAAAATCATCAGAATGACATATTTACAATGACAGCACTTCTTGGACCATCACCCAGGGAGGGAGCAAAGGAAGAGCTTCTGCTGGTGGACAGAGAACAAAGTCCAGGGAAGCTAGCTGAATGGCACTGTGGGGCAGAGTACCCACCAGGAGAGATGTACTTGGAAAAGACTGCAAGATTGTCTTTTGTGCTCTTCTTAAATATCTGGCTATAACTAATCTGCACATGCAAAACTAGAAATTCATGAGTTCAGACAAAGAACAAGTTCTGAGGATTTCACAGTGAATTATTTCTAGTGTTCAGATATGATTTGAAGGTGTTTGCATTCTGCCTGGCCAGACAAGATAAAACACACCAGAGATACTGAATAATGAAAAGAAAACCAAAAAATGTCACTTATTTTTACTACGGCTAAGTAGTATGGCTAAAATAGTACACTAGACCCACCCACCTTTATAAAGGTTAAAACAGGTCTCACATGAATCAACCTAATCCAAAATAACTTTATTCCCTGGTTAAAAATCATAGCATCTATTTAAAATGATTAGACATGCAACATTGCAGCAAATTGTTACTTACAACTAGGTTACACTCATATTTAGAAATGGACCCATAAATGACAGAGGTGATGAAATTTTCAGATAAAGACTTACAACACCTATCTATATACTATTTTGTGGCTTGGTGCACAAAATTTGTGCACGGGTAGGGAGGGGTGTTCCTCAGCCCAGCCTGCACCCTCTCCAGTCAGGGAACCCTTGAAGAATATCTTATTGCTGGTTTAGAGGAATCGGGCTTAAAACAACATCAGACATCTCTCTTGAAATCCAGGACTACTGGCTCCTAACTGCTCACCTGCCTGATTGTCCCTAATCACTTTTCTTGCTGGCCTGCTCGCCCCCAACTGCTCCCTCCCCCCCGCCACTGGTTAGCTTGCCCCCAAACGCCCCCTTCCAGCCTGATTACTCCTAACTGTTCCCTGTGCCAGTGTGTTCACCCCTAACTGGCCCCCTTGCTGGCCTGTTCATCCTCATCTTCCTTTCCTACTGTCCTGATCACCTCCAACTGATCCCCACTGATGGCTTGCTCACCCCCAACTGGTCCCTCTGCTGGTTGGCTTACACCCAATGGCACACTTCCCCACCAGCCTGATTATCCCAACTGCCCCCCATGCCAATGTGCTTGCCCCCAACTTCCTCCCCTGCCAGCCTGCTCATCCTCAAATGCCCCCCATGCTGACTTGCTCAACCCCACCTTCCCTCCTCATTGGCCTACTCACCCCCAACTGGCCCTCCTACTGGTCTGCTTACCCCCAATGACCCTGCCCCCCACCAGCCTGATTATTCACAACTGCCCTCCCCTTTTAGCCTCTAACTGTTTCTACTTTGGCCCTGCCACATGGCTTTGTCCAGAAGAATGTCCAGAAGGTCTCCTGAAAGGTCTCCTAGTCTAATTAACATATTATCATTTTTTTAGTATAGATAGAGGCCTGGTGTACAGGTGGGGGCCAACTGGTTTGCCTTGAAGGGTGTCCCAGATCAGGGTAGGAGTTCCCTTGGGACATGGGGTGGCCTAGTCAAGGGTCCTGTGGTGGTTTGCAACCTGGCTATTCCCCCATGGGGTGAGGGTCCCCACTGAGGGAGTGTGGCCAGCCTGGGTGAGGGGCTGAGGGATGCTTTCGAGTTGGCCACACCCCCTTCAGATTGGAGGACCCTTCTGGGTGAGGGGCTGATGGCTTTTTCAGGCTGATCACGCCCTCCAGTGGAGACTCTTATTCCATGGTACAGTGGTACCTCAAGATACGAGTGCCTTAACATACGAGATTTTTTGAGATATGAGCTGTCAAGCAAGCGATTTTTGCTTTGAAATATGAGCAACATTTGAGATAGGAGTAATTGCAGGGATCAGCCGGCTGCACACGACATACCAGTTTACCAGGACTCGAGCATCTCATAGTTTCCCATGCCTCAAGGTTACGGATCGAATTAAACTTGTATCTCAAGGTACTACTGTAGTGTGGCCTGCCTGGGTAAGGGGCTGAGAGCTGTTTTCAGGCTGGCTACACCCACTTCAGGGTGGGGGTCCCTGCTGGGATGCCTGGCCAGCCTGGCCACCCTGGGCAACTCAAGCTCCCAGCACATCCTTGAGCAGAGGCCAGGGCCTGCTGAAGCAGGTATCTGGGATTTATTTATTTCCTATAATTGAAACTTTGTATCCTGGGGACAACCCAAGCTGCCTACTCACTCCAGTCCCATGGCTGCCACCAACTTTGTTGGGTTAATTTGCATATTTGCTCTGATTGACTAGTGGGCATAGGGGAGATATAGTCAATAATTTACATGTTTCTCTTTTATTAGATAGGATATATAAAAGCCTAAACAACCAAACAATTGGTTAACTGTTTGCTATAATGTGCACTGACCACCAGGTTGCAGACACTTAATGCAGAAGCTGTCCCTGAGCGTGCCCGCCCCCCCATGGTCAGTGCACTCTCACAGTGGGAGTGCCACTCAACTGACCGCCCATCCTGGCAGTGCACCAGCACAGCAGCAGCTATACACTCTCTAAATTGTTCTGCATCCCTCTCACAACCCAGACCCGCTGGCTCCTAACCATTCTCCTGCCTGCCTGCCTGAAAGTCCTAACCACTCTGCCTACCTGCCTTATGCCCCTAACTGCTCCGCTGCCTACCTAATTGCCCCTAAATGCCTCTAACTGCCTGCCTGATCATCCCAAACCACATCTGCCTGTCTTCCTGATCCTCCAACTGCTCTCCCCTGCTGGCCTGATCCCCCTAACTGCTCCCCTGCCAGCCTTATCCCCCTAACTTCTTTCCCTTGCCAGCCTGATCACCCCTACTTGCCTCTGCCTTGGCCCCACCACCATAGTTTGTCCAGAAGGACTCCTGGAAGGTCATCTGGAAGATGTCCAGTCTAATTAACATATTACCCTTTTATTACTTTAGATTTTATGGGGATGAAAAAATGTAAAATGACATCTACCCACCATTATCATATCATACAGCATATTTTCACTGCTCTAAAAATTCTCAGTGCTCTACCAATTCATACCTCCCTTCTTATCTCAGCTACTGATCTTTTCACTGTCTCTACATTTTTGCCTTTTCCAGAATGTCCTACAGATAGAATTATATAGTATAAAATGTCTTCTTTCAGATTGACTTCTTTCACTTAATATGCATTTAAGGTTCCTCCATGTCTTGATAACATTTAATTTTATCACTGAGCAATATTCCATTGTCTGGATACCACATTTTATACATTCACCTACTGAAGGACATCTTAGTTTCTTTTGAGTTTTAGCAATTATGAATAAAGCTTCTATAAACATCTGTGTTTAGGTTTTTGTGCAGACTTATGTTTTTAACTCTTTTGAGTACATATCAAGAAGTATGATTGCTGAATTATATGGCAAGAATATATTTTTATTTTGTGAAAAACAGCCAAATTATCTTCCAAAGTGCCCATGCCAGTTTTCATTCCCACCAGCAATGTATGAGAGTTCTTGTTGTTCCACATTGTCATCAGTATTTGGTGTTATCATGTTTTGGATTTTCATCATTTTAATAAGCTAAGTAGGGATATCTAATTGTCTTAGTAATATCTCATTGTTTTAATTTGCATTTTCTTGAACAGATGCTTATGATTACTTACCATTTGTTTATATTCTTTGATGAGATAGTAGTTAAAACTTTGGCATATTTTTTGTTTATTTTCTTATTTTTCTTTGCATTATGGTGACATGGGTTAATAAAAATGATATAGGTTTCAGGTGTACAATTTAAAAATATATCATCTATATATTTCATTGTGTGTTCACCACTCTTCTTCCTAACTCAAGTCTAGCCTTCTTCCTAACTGCATTCATCCCCACTTTTCCCTCTTCTGCCTTCACCCACCTTCCTTTTCCTCTAGTAATCACCATAATGTTGTCTATGAGTTTTTTTCTGAATCCCTTTACCCTTTTTTGCCAGCATCCCAAACCCACTCCCATCTGACAGCTGTGAATCTGTTCTCTGTATAAATGAATCTGTTGCTCTTTTGTTTGATACTTTTCTTTTTGTTTCTTATGAGTCCACATGTAATGAAATCACCTAGTACTTGTCTTTCTCTGATTGGCTTCTTTCACTTAGCATAATAATCTCCAGGTCCATACATGCTGTCACTTCCTTTTTTTATGGCCCAGTAGTATTCCATTGTGTAAACGCAACAAAACTTTTTTTATCCACTCTTCTACTGATTCTTTGAAGAGACCCATATAAGTAATAAACCTGTAGTCAGGATACCTAAGAAAGCAGAGAGGACAGAAATTGCTAATATTAGAAACACAAAAGGAAAGTTCTTATAGACATTTTAAAGTAATTTTTATAATTAAAGACTTACTATTGCCATTTTGGTTATTGTTTTCTGAGTATTCTGTATGTCTTTTCTTTCTTCTTCTCTTGCTGTCTTTCTTTGTTGATTCTCAATTTTCTATTGTGGTATTCTTTCTATCATTTCTCATTATCCCACCATATATTTCATGTGTTTGATTTCACAATTTACATATATTATATATTATATCCATTAATGAATTGATTTAGTTATAGTTATTTTTAAGTTGCAGTGAACATAGGGGTGTATATGTCTTTTTTAACTAGTTTGGGTTTCTCAGATAAATACCCAGTAGTAGGATTCCTGGGTAATATAGTAGTTTTACTTTTTGTTTTTTGCAGAATGTTCATGCTGTTTTCCATAGTGGCGATAACAATTTTGAATTCCACCACAGTGCATGAGGGTTCCCTTTCCCCTCATTCGCAGCAATATGTATTGTTTGTTGATTTATTAATGTCAGCCATTCTTACTAGTGTAAAATTACATGTACTGGTAATTGTAGTCTCAATTGCATTTCCTTGATTAGTGAAGTTGAACATATTTTCATGTCTATTGGCCATCTGCATGTTCTCTTTGGAGAGATGTCTGTTCAGGTCTTTTGCCCACTTTTAACTGGAGTATTTGTTTTTTGGTGTTAAGTTATATGAATTCCTTACATATTTTGGATATTAATCCCCCATTAAATGTTTAAAATGCCCAATCTTATAGATTCAATTTTCTGACATGTCTTTTTTCTGATGCTTGTTATGGCTCTTCAAATTATATTTTTCTTTTAATATGGCTTGTAGTTATTTTCTTGATAGCTGGCACAGTATACTGGGTCTGTGGTGCTGAGTGTGGGAGAAGGAAAGTGGTCTGCTTTCTATGAGTAAGTCTCAGTCTTTAGTGACTTCCCAAGAATTTAGTGGTTTTTCTCTTCTTCAGGTGGAACAGAATGTTTGGTGTGGGCTGGAGATGGGCATTCTTCTTCCTCCAGTCAGTTAGGTTCCAGTTCACTAGTTTTACCCCAGTGCAGGACTTAAGAAGAACAGAATTCTCTGTTTCAATATTTACTGTGGGAAGTTGGAAGAACTTCTAGAAGAATATTTGTAAAACATTGTGGGGGCTCTCCCTATGTCTGGGTTTTCTCAATTTTTACCTTTCAGTCTTCTTCACACCTTGCCTCTAGCAATTCATCAGTTACAGCTCAGGCTTCCTCTCAGCATTGTTTTCCATGGTGCACTGAAGGTGGTGGTGGTGTGGGGGGAGTAGGGGCAGAGTCTCTGCTCTGGCAGCTATGAATCTCTGCGTTTACCTGTCTGCTACTCTAGTATTGGGAGGGAAGTTTCTCCCTGTGTCCTTGCCTCTTTTACAAATCCAAAAAGAGTTGATTTTTTAGTTAGTTCAGTTTTTACTTGCTTGGATGGTGTGCTGACTTCCAAACATCTTAAATCCAAAACTAGGTTCATATAAATTTAAAAAACACAAACATAATGATAAGTGAAATGGAAGATAATTAGAAATAAAAAGGAAAATGTTTCTTATAAAATTCAAAGTATAAATGACAGTAGAAAGAGTATATTAAATGTCACAAATAAAAAGTTAGTAAACATGCATATAAAGTAAATTACACCAAGGCAAATCATAATAAAACTACCCAAAAATCATTATAAAAAATCTTACAGACATCCACAGAAAGATACATTATTTCAGAGGAACAAAAATGAACAAAATTTAAGAATTCTCTCAAACTGTGGTGGCCACAAGACAGTGAAGGAATATCTTGAAAGTGTGAGGAAAATAAATCTGTCACTTAGAATTTCACTAAAGTAAAAATATTGTTAAAAAATGAAAGCAAATATAAAATGTCTGTTCCAAAAGTGTTCAAAGTAAGATAATTCATCACCAGCAAAACTAGACTAGAAGAAATATGAAAGCAAACACTCATATAAAAGGAAAATTATACCAGATGGAAACTTGGAGATATACAGAAGATGAAAACACAGAAAATGGCATATTTATGGAAAAAAACAAACAAACTAATTTTGCTTTTTTTTCAATATTCAGACTTTGCAGTGTTATAACAGGACAAATTAACATTTGGACTATGACTAAATATCATTGTGTTCCAAAGTACTGTTTACAAGAATAGTAAGAAAGCAGATATTATGACTAGCTGACTGAAAATTTAAAAAATATTAATTAAAAATAATGTCACTCTTTTAGCTACCCTGCACCAATAGAAATGTCTTCCTTCTATTGATGTAATTTTGTCTCTTCCCTTTCTTAAAAATACCCCTTATCTTTGTCTCCTAACGGAAACACTATTTGGATTTCTGCCTGAAAAAAGATACTATATTAGATAACAAAACAAAACAACAAAAAAAGAAGAACACAGCTTAAGGGAGCTGTTAGACAACATGAAAGGTAACAATATTCACATCATAGATGTGCCAGAATGGGGAGAAAGTGAGCAAGGGATAGAGAAGGTGTTTGAAAAAAATAATGGCAGAAAACTTTCCTAACCCAATGAAGGAAAAAGTCACACAAGTACAGAAAGCACTGAGAAAGAATAACCCAAACAGGCCCAGACATATCATAATTAAAATGCAAGAGAGAGAGAGAGAGAGTGAGAAAGAGAGAGAGAGAGAGAGAGAGAGAGAGAGAGAGAGAGAGAGAGAGAAGGTTAAAGGCAGCAAGAAAAAAAAAGCTCCTTTGTTACTTACAAAGGAGCTCCCATAAGACTGTCAGCTGATATCCAGGAGAGGCTGGGAAAAGGTCAATGGAGGAAGGGGGAGGAGATATATGTACTACTATATGTAATACTTTAAACAATAAAAAAAAATTAAAAAAGAAGAAAAAGAGAAACTCTATAGGCCACAAGAAAATGCCATGAAGTATTCAAGGTAATGAAAAGCAAGGGTCTGAAACCAAGATTACTATATCAAGCAAAGCCATCATTCAAAATAGATGGTGAAATAAAAAGCTTCTCAAACAGAAAAAGGATAAAGGAATTTTTTCCCACCAAAACAGCATGGCAAGAAATTCTAAAGGAACTGCTATAATGAGAAGAAATGGAAAGAGAAAAACATAGGCATAAATAATTAAAATGGCAATAAATAATCACCTTTCTGCCCTGGCCAGTTTGACTCAGTGGATAAATCTTCAGCCTATAGATTGAAGAGTCCCAGGTTTGTTTCTGACCAAGGGTACAGGCCCAGTCTGCAGGCTCAATCCCCAGTAGGTGGTGTGCAGGAGGCAGCCAATCAATGATTCTCTCTCATCATTGATGTTTCTATCTCTTTCTCCCTCTCTGAAATCAATAAGAGTGTATTTTAAAAAAGAAGTCATAATTTGATATGTGAGAATGAAGCTTTTAAGTAAATAAATAAATAATCACCTATCAATAATCACCTTAAATATAAATGGTTAAAATACTCCAGTCAAGACATAGGTAGCTGAATGGATGTGAATATATGACACAAATATATACAGTCTACAAGAAACCTACCTTAGGACAAAGACTAATACAGAATGAGAGGGAAGGAATTGGTGGGAAGGGGGAAATGTCCAGGCGAATGGAAATGAAAAAAAAAAAAAGCTGGGGTAGCAATATTTATATCTGAGAAAATAGACTTCAAAATGAAGGCCATCAAAAAAGACAACAAAGGTCATTACATAATATTAAATGAATTGGTCCACAAGAGGATATAATTCAGGTAAACATATATGCACCCCATATAAGAGCACTTAATATATTAACAAATTTTCCAGAGAACCATAAGTGAGACATTTACAGCAATACAGTCAAAATAATTAGACGTAATACCTTGCTGAATTCAATGGATAGATCTTCCAGACAAAAAATTATGGAAGGAAACAGTGACTCTAAATGACACACTGGATCAGAGGGATATAATTGACATTTATAGAACATTTCACCCCAAAGCTAAGAATTTACATTCTTCCCAAGTGCACATGGGTCATTCTCAAAGATATAACACATGTTATGACACAAAACAATTCTATACAAATTCAAGAAGATTGAAATCATATCAATCATTTTCTTGGATCCATAATAAGATGAAATTAAAAATAAATCACAGTAAAAACATTCAAAAACATTCAAATACATGGAGGCTAAATAGCATGCTATTAATGAATGAGTTATTAATGATATCAAAACAAATAAATTAAAAACTTCCTGGAAACAAGTGGAAATGATTGCACAACTCAAAATTTCTCAGACATAGCAAAAGCAGTCCTGAGAATGAAGTTCATAGAACTACAGGCTTACCTCCAAAATAGAAGAAAAAAATAATAAACTATTTAACCCTTCAACTTAAATAATTAGAAGAGAACAACAAGAAAACTACATGCCAACAAGCTGAACAATGTGGATGAAATGGACAAATTCCCCCTCTCTGCTTAAAAATACAATGTCCCAAAACTGAATTAGGAAGAATCAGAAAATCTGAAAAGGCCTAAAATAACTAATGAAATAGAAGCAATAATAATAATAAAACTTCCAGTCAACAAAAGGTCAGGGTGTCCTCAGAGAGGAGTTTTACCTAACATTCAAAGATAAGCTAACATCTATACTTCTCAAACTATTCCAAAAAATCCAAGGAAGAAACACTCCAAGCATTTTTTTTTAATAAGGCCAACATCATCCTAATTCTAAAACCAGATGAAGATACTACAAAGAAATATACTTACTGCCAATATCCCTGATGAATATAGATGTTAAAAATTCTAAACAAAATTTAGTAAATCAGATCCAGAAATATATCAAAAAGATCATAGAACCATGACCAAGTGGGATCTATTCCAGGGATGCAAAGCTGGTATAATATTCACAAATCATTAACTATGATATATCACATAAACAAATTGGAAGATAAAGATCACATGATCATATAAAAAGACACAGAAAAAGCATTCGACAAAATCCAACATCCATTTTTGATAAAAACTCTCAGCAAAGTGGGAATAGAGGAATCATATATTTTTTATTGTCTAAAGTTCTTTTTTGTATGTCTTCTTTTTCCCCAGTTGACCCCCTCCCCAGCCCTTCACACCCTGAACAAGCCACCCCTGCCCTAGTGCCTGTGTCCATTAGTTATGCTAATATGCATGCATACAAGTCCTTTGGATGCTCTCTAACTCCCCTCCCCTGCTATTTGTCTCTAGATCTATTCTTATTCATCAGATTATATTGATTATTATGTCCCACATATGAGTGAGATCATATGATATTTATCTTTCTCTGATTGGCTTATTTTGCTTAGCATAATACTTTCCAGTTCCATCCATCCTGTGGAAAATGGTAAAAGTTCCTTCTTTTTTTTATAGCAGGATAGTATTCCATTGTGTAGATGAATCCATTCATCTGCTGATGGACTCTTAGGCCCTTTCCAAATCTTAGCTATTGTAAATTGTGCTTCTATGAACATAGGGGTGCATATATCCTTTTTAAATGGTGTTTCTGGTTTCTTGGGAGATAGTCCTAGAAGTGGGATTACTGGGTCAAATGGGAGTTCCATTTTTAACTTTTTGAGGAAACTCCATACTGTCTTCCACATAGAGGGATCATAAGACAAACCTATAGTGAACATCATACTCAATGGGTAAAACTAAAACCATTTTGACAGGAATGTGTGCTTTTACCACTCTTATTAAACATAGTACTAGAAGTCTAACCACAGTGATCAAACAAGAAGCAAACACAAAGGGCATCCGAATTAGAAAGAAGGAAGTAAAACTGTCATTATTCGCAGATGATATGGTATTATACATAGAAAACCATGAAGATTGTATGAAAAAAATACTAGGTTTAATACATTAATTGTCAATGTAGCAGTCTACAAAATTAAACCCAGACACCAATGACATTTTTATACACCAATAATAAATTCTCAGAAAGAGAAACTAAACAAATAATCCTTTTAACCATAGCAACAAAAATTTAAGATACCCTGGAATAAACTTAATCAAAGAAGTCAAAGACTTGTATTCTTAAAACTACAGGGTATTGAAAGAAGACTAGAAGAATATATAAAAAAGTGGAAGAATATACCATGTTCATGGGTTGATAGGATGAATATTATTAAAACGTTTGTATTACTCAAAGCAATCTATAAATTCAATGCAATCTTTACTAAAATACCAAGAGTATATTTCACAGACCTAGAACAAACTATCCAAAAATTTCTATGGAATGAAAAAAAAAACAAACAAACCCTGAGTAACCAAAGCAATCTTAAGAAAGTAGAATAGTCAAAGGTATTACAATAGTAGATATCAAGTTATACTACAAAACCACTGTGATCAAAACAGCCTGGTACTGTCACAAGAACTGACATATATTTCAAATGGAACAGAACAGAGACCCCTGAAAGCAACTCATGCCATTATGCTCAGCTAATGTTTGACAAAGGAGACAAGAGCAAACAATGAAATCAAGACAGTCTGCTCAATAAAAGGTGCTGGGAAAATTGGGCAGATACATGCAAAATAATTAAACTAGACCACCAACTTACACCATACACAAGAATAAACTCAAAATGGATAAAAGACTTAATGTAAGATGCAAACCATAAAAATCCTAGAAGAAGCAATAGGCAGAAAAATTTAAGATATCTCTCATAGAAATGTCTTTGGGAATACATATCCTAGGATAAAGGAAACTAAGAAAGATACAAAGAAATGGGACTGCATCAAAATACAAAACTTCTGTAGAGAAAAATAAACCATCAACAAAGTAACAAGAGAGCTTACTGTGTGGGAGTATGTATTTGTCAATGATACATATTGTAAGGGATAATCTACAAACTATGTAGGAACTCGTACAACATAAGAAAAGAAAGACAAACAATCTAATTAAAAAATGAGCAAAGGACCTACATAGACACTTTCCCAAATGGAATTATATAGATGGCCAAGAAATATATTTAAAAAATGGTCAAAGTCACTGATTATCAAAGAGATGCAAATTAAACCAACAATGAGGTATCACTTCATACCTGTCAGAGTTGCAACATATGACAGGTGCTGGTGAGGAACTCTAGAAATCTGCTCTTCAGAATGTAGATAGATGTATCCACTGTGGAAACATTTGCAGTTTCCTCAAAAAATTAAAAAAATGCAATTTCCATTTGAATCAATGATCCCACTTCTAAGAATATTTCCTAAGAAACCCAAACACCAATCAGAAAGAATGTATATGCTTATTTTCATAGCAGCACAATTTCCAATAGCTAATATCTTGATACAGTGCAAGTGCCCTTCAGTAGATGATTGGATAAAAAATCTGTGGCATATTTATATCATGGAATACTATGCAGCAATAAAAAAAGAAGGATCTCGTACCATTTGAGATAGCAGGGAAGGACCTGAGGAGTATTATGCTAAGTGAAATAAGCCAGTTAGAGAAAGACAAATATTACTTGATCTTACTCCTATGTGGAAGCTAATGAACAAAAGAAACTGTTGAACAAAATAGGTCCAGAGACATAGAAGCTTGGAACAGACTGTGGAATTCAGTGGAAAGTCTAAGGTGTATGGGTGAGAAGGATCAAACAAAGAACTTGTATGCATATATGCTTAACCCATTGACACAGGCAATAAGGTGCTGGAGGCATTGGGGTGGGGTGGGCTGGGCTAAAAGAGGTCAATTGGAGTAAAAAGGTGACATATGTAATACTTTCAATAATAAGGATTTAGAAAAGTAAAGATGAAAATAAGTGAAAGTACATGACTGAGAAAAAAGGTAATAAAATTTGTATAAGCATAAAAAAGTTGAAAGGGCTATGTTAGTATAGGACTTCTGAAGAGATAAATGGATTTATAGAATAAAAGAGAAATAATACCAGTACAATAGGAGATATTTCAGAAGACAGAGACAGAAGAAAACTTACCAAGGCATTTTTATAGGCCAGCATTACTTTGATGTCAAGTCATTAGAAGATACATTATATAAGAGCTATTGAGTAAAAGAATATATTAAGCCTAACAACATCTGCATCATATGGGTACCAGGAGAAGAAAAGAGTGGATGAGGGGTCAAGAACTTGTCTGATGAAATAATGGCTGAAAACTTCCCTAACATGATTAAGGAAAGAGTCACACAAATTCAGGAAGCACAGATTCTCAATCAAGATAAACCCAAAGAGATGCATACCAACACACATCATAATGAAAATGCCAAAGATTAAAGAGAAAAGCAATTAGTTGCATACAAAGGAGCTTCTATAAAGCTGTTGGCTGATTTCTTAACAGAAACAATTCAGACCAGAAGGAATTGTCATGAAATATTCAAAGTGATAAAAAACCAAGGGACTTGCAACCAAGGGTACTCTATTCAGCAAGGATACCATTTAACATTGAAGGCAAAATAAAGAGCTTCCCAGACAAAACCAGAACAAAGCAAAAAACAAACAAACAAACAAACAAACAAAAACACTAAAGGAGTTTGTTACCACCAAACCAGTATTTCAAGAAATGTAAAGTGACCTACTTTAAGAAGAAGGAAGATTAAACAAACTGAGAGAGGAAAAAAGGTATAAAGAATAAAATGATAAAAAATAAGTACTTTCAATAATAACCTTAAATATAAACAGATTAAATGCTTCAATCAAAATACATAAGGTAGCAGGATGGATAGGAAAACATAATTTAATTACCTTAAATATAAACAGATTAAATACTTCAATCAAAATATATAAGTTGGCAGAATGGATAGGAAAACATAATTATATATATGCTGTCAACCTCAGAAGAAAACATAAACACAGACTGAAAGTGAGGGGATGACAAAAAATATTCTATGCAAATGGAAATAAACAAACAGATGGGTTAAGAATACTTATATGGACAAGATAGACTTAAAAATAAAGGCCATAAAAGAGACAAAGAATCCCTACATAACACTGAAGGGATTGATCCTACAAGAAGATATAATTCTTACAAACATATAAGTACCCAACATAGGAGCACTTAAATGTAAAAAAATCTTGGCTGGACATAAAGGGAGAGATCAACAGCCATACAGTCACTGTAGGGAATTTTAACACTTCCCAGTCATTAATGGATAGATCTCCTGGACAAAAAAAATAGCAACAAGGCAATAGCAATCTTAAATGACACCCTAGATCAGATGGATTTAATTGATATTTACAAAACATTTAATCACAAAGCAGCAGCATATATATTCTTCTCAAGTGCACATAGAATATGCTCAAAGACAGACTAGATGTTAGGACACAAAAATAAGTATTAACAAATTGAAGAAGGTTTAAATCATATTAAATATCTTCTCTGGCCACAATGGTATGAACTTCAAATCAACTACAATAAAGAAAGCCTGAAAAACATTCAAATACATGGAAGTTAAATAGCTTGTTATTAAACAATGAATGGGTTAACAATGGGATCAAGGGAGAAATAAAAAATTAGCTAGACATAAATAGAAATGAACAAATAATAACAATAAATCTATGGGACACAGCAAAGTCAGTCTGAAAGAGATGTTTATAGCATTACGGGCCTGCTTCAAGAAACAAGGAATATCTCAAATAATCCAACACTATGCTTAAAAGAACTAGGAAAAGAAAAATAAACAAAACCCAGAGGAAATAGAAGAAAAGAAATAATAAAGATCAGAGTAGAAATAAATGACATAAAGGGTAAAAAAAAAAAACTAATAAAAATAAATGAAACCAAGAGCTGATTTTTTGAAAAGGGAAATAAAATTGATGAATCTTTAATCAGACTTAGCAAGAAAAAAAAAGACAGAGGACCCAAATAAATAAAATCAGAAATGAATTAGGACAAGTGACAACTGACATGACAGAAATATAAAAGATTGTAAGAAAATACTTTAAACAATAATATGTCAATGAGTTGGACAACCTAGGTGAAATAGATAAAATTCCTAGAAACATAAAATCTTCCAAAACTGAATCAGGAAGAATCAGAAAACTTGAATAAACTAATTAGGACTAATTAAACTAAAATAGTAATAAAAACCTCACAGCAAACAAAAGTCCTGGACTGGATCAGGCTTTACAGAAACATTTTATCAAACATTCAAAGAACTAGCACCTATCCTCAAACTATTCTAAAAAATCAAGAGGAGGGAAGACTCACAAACTAATTTTATGAATTCATCATTATCTTAATTCCAAATCTAGATAAAGACACTAGAAATAAAGAAAATTATCAGCCAATATCTCCAATGAACATAGATTCTAAACCTCTCAACAAAATATTAGCAAACCAGATCCAGCAATACACTGAAAAGATCATACACCATGACCAAGTAATATTTACTCCTGTGATGTAAAGTTGGTACAATATCTGCAAACCAATAAATATGATATATTACATATACAAAATGAAGTATAAAATCACATGATCATATTAATAGATGCAGAAAAGCATTTGATAAAATCTAGTATTCATTTATGATAAAAACTTTCAGCACATTGGGGGCAAAGGGATCATAGCTCAACATATAGTCAATGCACAAAAAAATAAAGCATTTCCCTTAAGATCAAAAACAAGGCAGGGATATCCCCTTTCACCACACTAATTTAACATAGTAGTGGAAGTACAAGCATCAGCAATCATAGAAAAGAAGAAATAAGACATTTCTAAATTGGAGAGTGATAAGTTAAACTCTCATTATTCTCAGATGACATGATATAATACCTTAAAAAGAACACACTAAATCACCAAAACATCAACTAGATCTAATAAATGAATTTTGAAAAGTAGCAGAATACAAAATTAATGTATAGAAATCAGTTTCAATTTATACACCAATAATAAACTATCAGAAAGAGAAATTAACAATCCCATTTTTTAATTACAAAAAAGTCAGATACCTAGGAATAAATTTAATCAAGAAGGTAAAAGACCAATACAGTATTCAGAAAACTATGGCACTGAAGAAAGATACAAGTAAGTAGAAATATATATCATGTTCATGGATAGGAAGAATTAACATCATTGAAATGTATCAGTACCCCAAATAATCTATAGATTCAATACAATTCTTTTTAAAACACTAATTCATATTTCACAGATCTAGAAAAAAAGTATTTCAAAATTTTATATGAAGCCAAAAAAGACCCCAAATAGCCTCAGTAATACTGAGAAAGAAGAACAAAATTGGAGGTATCACAATACCTGATAATGAAATTATACTACAAGGACACTGCAATAAAAACAGCCTGGCGTTGGAATAAGTACAGGTATATAGATCAATGCAACAGAATAGAGTGTCCAGAAATAAACCCATGCCTCTATGGTTAATTAATATTGGCAAAGTAGGCAAGAGCATGTAATGCAGTAAAGACAGTTTCTTCAATAAGTGATGTCGGAAAAATGTGACAGATACATAAACACACAGACACATACACACACACACACACACACAAAAAAATAGACCACTAACTTAGATTAGTATACACAAGAATAAATCAAAATGGATAAAATATAAATCACAAAATCATAAAAATCCTTAAAGAAAACACAGGCATTAAAATCTCAGACATCTCTCAGAGCAGTATTTTTGCTACTATATCTCCTCCTCGAGCAAGAAAAACAAAGGAAAACATAAAAAATGCAGTTTAACTGCATCAAACTAAAATGCTTTTTCACAACAAAGGAAGCCATTAACAAAATAAAAAGAGATCCTAAGTATGGGAGAACATACTTGTCAATAATATATCCGATAAGGGTATAATTTCCAATGTTTGCATCACTGTGTTCATTGCAGCTTTATTTACAACTATAGGCCCAGTGCACAAAATTCATGCATGGGGGAGGGGGTACTCTCATCTCAGCCTGCACCTTCTATAATTTAGGATCTCTCAGGGGATATCTGACTATTAAATATCAGAGGTATCAGGCCTAAGCCAGTGGTTGGACATCCCTCTCACCATCCAGGACCACTGGCTCCTAACTGCTCACCTGCCTGCCTGATCACCCCTAACTGCCTCTGCCTGCCAGCCTGATCACATTTAACTGCCTCCCCACTGCTGACCTGGTCACCATAAACTGCCCCACCCTGCAAGCCTGGTCACCCCCAACTACCCCCCCTCCCACCAGCTTGATTGCTCCTAACTGCTCCACCACCAGCCTGGTGGCCCCTTACTGCTGCCTCTGCTAACCTCATTGCCCTCAAGTTCCCCCCTTGCTGGCTTGATTGTGCCCAACTTCTTCCCTCCCCACCACACTGAAGTCTGGTTGCCCCCACTGCCCCCCTGCTGGCCTGGTCACCCCAAGTAGCCAGCTGTTCAATCATTTGATTATCTTTCACTAATCCCCCTGCCACCTTGTTGCCCCACTCAGCCTGCTGTTTGGTTATTATTGTTACTGTGATGGCATCCTGGACAATTTGCAAATTCCTCTATTATTAGTATAGATAGCCAAGGTTTGGAAGCAATCTAATTGTTCATCCATAGACTAGTGGATAAAAAGCTGTGGTACATTTATACAATGGAATACTATTCAGCTATAATAAAAAAAAATGAGGGAAATCTTCCCTTTTGTGACAACCTGGATGGTCTGGAGATTATAATGCTAGGTGAAATAAGCCAGTAAACAAAATACAAATACCATATGATATCACTCATATATAAAATATAATAAAAATAAACTGATGAACAAAACAGTAGAGGCACTAGACTAGCAGCTGTCAGAGTGGAAGGAGGTTGTGGGACTGGATAAAAGAATGTGAAGTGATTGAGCAAAAGCTATATATACATAACACATAGACACAGATAAAAATATGGTATAGCCAGAGGGAAAGGGGGATAGGGACTGGGTGGAGGTGGACAAAGGGAGAGAATTGGGTACAAAAAAAGAAACTTTATGTGGGGCAAAGGGCACATGTGCAGATGATGTTTTTTGAGTTGTATACTTGACTTGAAACCTCTATGATTTTGGGATGAATCAATGTCATCCCAATAAGTTAAATTAAAATGGAGAAAAACAGAAAGTGAAAGTCAGAAATATAAAATGAATAATAGATTATGATTATGTGCATGTAAACCAAGGATTTAAGGTTGATTTAATATTTGAAAATAAATCATTACAATTCATATATTTAACAGAGTAATTGAGAAAAATTAATATCATCTTCTTAAAAAATATAAAAGTGCCTGACCAGTGTGGCCCAGTGGTTGAGCATTGACCTATGAACCAGAAAGTCATAGTCCAATTCCTGATCAGGGTATATGCCTAGGTTGTGGGCTTGATCCAAGTGTGAGGGATACAGGAGGCAGTTGATCAATGATTCCTAGTTGATGTTTCTCTCTCTCTCCCTCTCCCTTCCTCTCTGAAAACAATAAAAATATATTAAAAAATAAATGTGTAAGAATCATCTGACACAACTAACTACACATGTATGATAAAAACCTCTGTAGAACTAAACTTTTTAATGTGATAAAAATAAAATTTATAAAAAATGTACAATAAAAACTAGTATTCCTGATTGTAAAAGAGTAAATTTTTTATGTGCTAAGATTAAGAACAAGGCTAGAATATCCACTATTATCACATACATTCAACACTTACTGAAGATTCTAGAAAGGGAACTTAGGCATGAAAAAGAAACAAAGAGTAAATATTTAAGAAGTACAATGATTATTTATTTGAAAATTATATATATTGTGAATTCAAAAAACTCTATTAAATCTATAAAATAACTATTTCAGCTATAGTGAATTTATCAAGATTGCAGAATAAAAGGTGGTTATACAAAAATGCTAGCAACAAACATTAGAGAAATCAAATTAATTTATAAGAGCATTTGAAATGTAAAATATGAAATAAATATGAATAATAAAGCCAAACAATGAAGAAAGCTATAAAAAACACCATTGAAGACCTCAGCTCAGGGAAAGATATATTATGATTTGAAAGATTCAATGTTGTTATTTGTCAAATTTTTCAAATTGGTTTATATTTTTAACATAATTTAACCAAAATCAAAGCAGACCATTTTAAAAGCTACATATAAAAATCGTATAAAGGACCTAGAATAGCCAAACAATTTTCAAGACTTACTGTAAATCTATAGTAACCAAGATAGTGTACAATTGGCATAAGAATAAATATACATAAATTTAAATAATAAGAGTACATGCCTGTTCAATTGTTTTTATGACAAAATGTCAACATAAGTCAATAAGAGATATTAATTTTTACAAAAAATGGTGGTGGAACAGTTTAATATTTTTTCATTCAAATTTGAAGTTTTCCTTAGTACATCCACAATAATGAACTCAAAATAGGTTGTAAATTCAAATATTAAATCTAAAACTGTAAATACTTTAAATAATCATACAAGAAAATCTTTGCACTTTAAAGAAATCACACATTACTTTAGATAAAGGCTCTAAAATTATGGATCATAAAATAATGAATAAATTGAACTTCATCAAAATAAATACCATATGCTTTTCCATATAATCTAACTATATGTTACTTGTAAAAATATTACTTCAAATTCAATGACAAATGGTAAAGAAGATATGGCATGTAAAATTAATAAGAAGAGCAGGATCAGCTGCATTAATAGTTGCCAAAGTGTACTACAGGGCAAAGAAAATTACCAGAAATGGATAAGGGCATTAAATCAACCAAAGGACTTGTATGCATGCATATAAGCCTAACCAATGGACACAGACACCAGGGGAGTGAGGGCATGAATTGAGGAGTTGGGGGGGTGGTAGTGAGGGGATAGGACACATATATAATACCTTAATCAATAAAAAAATTTTAAAAAGTTAAAGAATAATCTCATAGTAATATATAACATTTTAGCTAAATGCACACCAGCTAACAGAGCCTGAAAACACCTATACTAATAAAAGGCTAATATACAAATTGGTCAGGACACTCACAGTAATGACTGAATAGCAGGCTCTGTGGGGTGACAAAAGCAGCAGGAAGATTAGTGAGGAATAACAAACAACTGAACAGCAGACTGTGTGGGGCAACCAGGCCAGCAGCAGGGCATCTCGGGGTGACAAGGTCAGCAGGGAGGGGCAGTTTGGGCTAATCAGACTGCTAATGGAACAATTGGGGGTGACCAGGCCAGCAGATGGGGCAGTTGGGGACAACTAGAACAGCAGGGGTGGCAGTTAGGGGTGACCAGGCTGGCAGGGGTGCAGTTGGGGACAACTAGAACAGCAAGGGTGGCAGTTAGGGGTGATCAGGCTGGCAGGCAGGTGGATAGTTAGGAGCTAGCAGTCCTGGATTGTGAGAGTGATGTCCGAGTGCCTGTTTAGGGGTTCCCGGATTGGTGAAGGAGAAGGCTGGGCTGAGGGGGCCTTCCCTTCCTCGTGCACTGGGCCTCTAGTCTATACTAATAAAAGTGTAATATATTAATTAGACTCGATAGACCGAATGTCTGCAGGATGTCATTCTGGACTTTCTTCCTGAGAAAGCCAGGGGTGTGGCCAGCCTGCAAACCACCAATGGTCCCTCACCCAGGCTGGCTCCACCCCACAGCAGGGACCTCGACCTCTCCACCCTGATTGGGGGCATGGCAAATTTCCCACAGCCCCTTTCCCAGTCTAGCCCAACTCCTCAGTTAGCTTCCAGGAGCCCTTCTTAGTATATGTCTTCTTTCTCAAGGTTCACCATCTCTAGAACATATAAAACAATCTGACAAAGAAAACGAAAGTGAGAGCAATTATTGCCCCCAGCATTGTGGATTACAGTATTCAATAAAGTGGTATTGGCAGAGGTATAAATATAGAGATCAATATATATATATAGTTTGCTAATGATACAATTCAAAAAATACTGAGACGGGGCCCAGTACTGGAAAAAATATTCTCATTGAATATATCTGACAAAAGATTTATGTATAGAACTTATAAAGACCTTTTACGATTCAACAATGAGACAAATAGCCAGTAAAAATAATTATGAGAAGATTTGAACAGAGGAAGATGTACAAACAGTTAATATGAACTTACAGAGTTTGCCCCCATGATTAGTCAGCAGGAGACACAAATTAGAACAAAACAGAATACTCCTGCTCACACTCTAGAACAGCTAAAGCCAAAAGTTATGACTAGCAAATGTTGGCAAGATTATAGAACAACTGGGACCCTTAAACATTCCTAGAGGATAATAAAAGGGTACAACAACTTTGGAAAACTGTTTTGTAAATTTACAATATATAACTGTATAAATATATTTATAACTAGAGGTTCAGGGCATGGAATTCATGCATAGGGGGTGGGAGAAAGGGTGTCCTTCAGCTCAGCCTGCACTGTCTCCAATCTGGGATCCCTCTCACAATCCAGGACTGCTGGCTCCCAACCACTCGCCTGCCTGTCTGCCTACCTGAATTACCCTAACTGCTCTGCCTGACAGCCTGATCACCCCTAACCACTCCCCTGCCAGCCTGATTGATGCCTAACTGCTCCCCTACTGGCTCAATTGCCTCTAACTTCCCTCCCCTGCTGGTCTGGTCACCCCTTAGTGCTCTCCCCAGCCAGCCTGGTCCCCCCTAACTGTCCTCCCCTGCAGGCCTGGTCACTCCCAACTGCCCTCCTCTGCTGGCCCAGTCATCCCTAACTGCCCTCCCTTGCCAACCTGGTCACCCCCAACTGCCCTTCCCTGCTGGCCTAGTTACCCCCCCCCCAATTGCCCTCCCCTGCAGGCCTGATATCCCCCAACTGTCCTTCCCTGCTGGCCCAGTCACCCCTAACTGCCCTCCTCTGCAGGCCTGATTGCCCCCAACTTCCTTCCCTTGCAGGCCTGATCTCTCCCAATTGCCCTCCCCTGCTGGCATGATCACACAGAATTGCCCTCCCCTGAAGGCCATCTTGTGTCCACATGGGGGCAGCTATCTTTGACCACATGGGGACAGCCATCTTGTGTCTTAGAGTGACAGTAAATTTGCATATTATCTTTTTATTAGATGGGATGCTAAATACACAATTAGCCTGTTAGCAATTGCAAACCTAGATATTTGCCCAAGAAAGATGAAATATATGCCCATGTAAAGACTTGTACTTTAATATGTTTACAGCTTAATATTTAATAGAAAAAATGGGAAGCAATCCAAGTACCCATAAACAGAAGGATTAACAGGTTGTAATTCTATATAATGAATATCTTTTAGCAACAACAAGGGATGGGCTCTCCAATACACACAACAACATGGAGAAATATTGCAGGCATACTGAGAGAAGGGGGTGTGTACTTTGTAATTTCATTTATTTTAGTCCCTAGAAAGTCCAAATCTGAATTGGAATGATAGAAGCTGTTCAGTAGGTTGCTTGGGGTTAAAAGAGGGAGATGTTTTCAGGGTGGTGAAAATGTTTTATCTTTTTTTATGGTGGTTGTCACATAGGTGTGTCAAAATCATAAAAGTGCATTTTAAAAGTTGATACATTTTATTATAAATAAATTATACCTTGATAATGTTGATTAAAAAGTAATAGTAACCATTTCATGAATGAAAATGAAATATATAAATTTATACTAGTTTATAAATAAAGGGGAAAATTAATAATTTCAATAAAATGCAGGAAAAAAGTCAATATAAGAAAGCAGTTATGATTTTAAGAGACCTGCTCAAATTCTGGTTGTCACTTTTTAACTTGAAAAATTTGTTTAATATTTCCAATCCAAACTCCTCATTTGCTTTTATAAGTTTAATAATTACACTTGTTTCCAGGTATTGTTTTAAAGCTGAAATGAAATTATAAATATAAAATGCTTAATGATAAGCTTGAGGCAAAAAAGTATTCAATAAATTCTAAGCATTTTTATTAGTATTACACTATTGAGAATAATATTTCTTTTTTAATGTATTTATTTTAGAGAGAGAAAAAAAGATAAAGAGACAGATTAATTTATGCATTTATTTATGATTGCTTCTTTTTTCATGATTTATTTATTTATTTATTTTTCCTTCTTGTTAAATTTATTGGAGTGACACTGTTTAGCAAATGTATACAGGTTTTAGATGCACAATTCCACAATACATCACCTGTACACTGTATTGTGTTTTCATCACCCCAAGTCAAGTCTCGGTCAATCACCATTTATCCCCATCCCTTCCTTCATGTCCTCACACTTCACACCACCCCAGAAATCACCACACTGTTGTCCATGTCCTTTGGTTGTTTCTCTTATTCTTTTCCTTTTTGCTCACTCCCTCTACCACCCTCATCCTTCTGCCCCTGCCCCATGGACAGTTGTCAGCCTGCTCTTTCTATAAGTCTCTGTTTTGTTAGTTCATTTTGTTTGTAAATTCCACAGATGAGTGAAATCATACTCTACTTGTCTTTCTCTGACTGACTTGTTTCACTGGGGATCAAACTTGTAACCTTCGAGTATTGGGAGGATGGTCTAACCAACTGAGCTACCTAGCCAGGGCAAAAGAATAATATTTAAGTAAAGCATTTGATCTCACCACCTACCATGTGAATATTCTTGTCATCAAACCCAGGTTGCCACTTTGCCTTTTTTTTGTTGATTTTCTCAGTCCCTTATTGGGATGTGAAATTGCATCTATCTTGCTTGTACTAGCCCACTCAGGCCCTTGGGAGGCGCTCATTCTCCCTGTGTGAATGGTGGAGTAGGTACTCCAGGATCAAGGAGAAACTTGCTTCTCTCCTGAAATTCTATTTTAGTGTCTCTCAGGCCTATTCACTCTCATTTCTGGAAGACACGGGACCCTTCTCTTGCCTTCTTGCTGAGTCTAGGTGGAGTATCCAGAAGGTACTTGTCTGAGGCAGATGGAGGCAGCCTGGAACACCAGGAAATGTTTGATAGTTAGTGTATTTCAGGGCATCCCCCGAAAGCCAGGCTTATTCTTTCCCCTTATTGCTCAGGGCTTTGTTACTGCCTGCCTGCATGGACACCTATTTGCATGGAATCTTCTTGATTAAGCCTTTTTTTTAAAAATGATCACAGTGGTCATCTCTACTAAAAACTTACAAATGTTACATTTGGAGATTCTTATAGGATTAGGTAAATGCATATTTCCCTGCCTTTTCCTTAACTGATGGTGAAAGCTTATAAATTTGTCTTATATCACACAGTTAAATAGAGACAGAGCCACAGAGAGAATACAGACTCCTGAACTTATGATATAGAGAACTAAGTCTGTATAGTAAACTCCAACCAGCCTGGAAATGTTTGGTTTCAAAACATTACCCAACTACCACCATCCAACTTTATATATATCTGAACTGTGGAAGTTGTATTCATGGGATAGCTTCAAATTCAATACTTTTATCTCTCAACATTCATAGTGGCCACACTGTTTTAACAGATGTTATGTGTTATGTGCTGAAAAATGCTCATTCAATATTGATGAATGGGTAAAAGAACGACGGCCTCATTTTGCTTATATTGGCAAATACACTGTTGGGTACACTTTCATTTGCTTTTATTTATTATTTATGAAATGTATTGGGGTGACATTGGTCGATAGGATCATACAGGTTTCAGATGCATACTGCTATGAAACATCTGCATATTGCATTGTGTGATTTGCTTTTAAAGTTTAAACCTCTACAGAGTACCTTCTGTAACTCTGACAAACAAATGATTGTTTTAAAAGGATTTAACATTTAGGTGAGTTTCATTTGTCTTGCTTCCCATAGGAACAGCAGTAGTTATACACACAGACATGTGTCTAATTGACTGTTATTTCGTCTTCCTCTGAATTCATAGCACCCACAGCAGCCTCGACTCTCACAAAAGCCAACGTGATTTCAGGGAATTAGCTTTTATTACACTTGGACAGAACAGAACAGGTTTGAAGGTATAATTGAAAACTGTGGAAGCAGACTGTGTATTTTCCCATCCCCTCCAGAAATTATGCAATGAAATGGGTTTTTTGCTCTGCACGATAATCAGGAGTGAGCTGATAGGCAGCCTCATCTCTGCTGCCCCCTCATCCAGGTGTCCACAGGGCCAGCTCTCCCGAGAGGCAATAAGGAAGGTCCCTAGGAAGGCACAGGAAATAGGTGGAATAAGGGAGCTCTATAATTCGAGGGGAATAAAAATAAACAGTGATTTTATTTAAATGAGCCAAATTACCCTAACAAGCTGTTTTTCAATTGCAGCAGCACTAGAAATTTTACTTTCTTCACTCAACCCAAGGTATTGCCTCTGCTGCTGGAATGAAATATTAGCAATGGAAGCAGCATTCTAGTTAGTCTGCTTCAACCCCAAACTTTAATGAAATAACCTGTCGGTTTTGATTGAATGTGATATCACTATAGGAGCCTGGAATTTAAACTGGAAGATAAAGAAAATTGCATAGTGTGTGAGGCCAGTTTGACTAAAATGGAAATTTTACTTCAGTCCCATCTGGCTGTCAAAAGGCCACTTCTAATACTCTCACAAAGCAATTTCACTTCACAGCAAAAAATAAAAAAGCACAAACTGAAAATGCAAAAAACGGAACTAAAGGGAACTGCTATCTACTTTGCAAAGTTTGACTGCTGTCCTGCATCTTCAGTTCATGAATTTCCTGGTTGGTTCAGCTCCTTGTTCTTATTAAGCACATTCAGTTTGGGATTTTAAATCATTTAAAAAAAAAAAGCATCCAGGAATGTAACTCCTACAGAATCGGTCAAATGCTTGAATTAAAATGCATTCCACTCTTCCTTCAAGATTTTGAGAGGAGGCAATAGAGCTTGCTGTGCAAAGCTGACCAAGGTGATATTTTGGAGCCAGTGGGGCATATTACAGTTTCACTGGTAGTCCCTGGGTGTTCACTTCACATTTAAGTCCTCATATTACTTACATTTTTTTCTAAAATTTATTCTGAAGATCCTGAATGAAAGTGCCACTTGGGTAATAGTCACACGTGAATACCCATGAATGTTGGGAGCTCTGATGTCCATGCAGTGACACCCAGGTCCAAGTGAGGATGGAAACATTCTGATTGAATTACAGAGGGTGTTTATAAAGACATTTGCTCCACTGTTTCACTGAACACTCTTTGATGCTCTATTCCAATATATATTAAGAATTTACACAGGAAAGCAAGTACCATAGATTTCACTTACATGTGGAATCTAATGAACAAAATAACAACAAAGTAGAATTGTTTCTCAGAGACAGAAAATAGACTGACAGCTGTTGGACGAGAGGAGGGTTGAGGGGTTGGGTGTAAAAAGTGAAGGGATTAAGAAAAAAGTGATTTTATTAACCAATGTCATCCCTCAAATAAATTCAATAAAAATAATCTACACAGAAATATATGATGAAGGCACTCTTTGTCTATTAAAATGAAATGTTTACTTAGATTAACCAGAGAATCAGAGGAAATAAAACCTCATTGTCTGGGAGGGGAAGAATAAGGCCATTAATTCTATCAAGATGTCTTTGAAGAGTTTAGTTTGGCCAGTGAAAGAAAACAAAGGCTCTGTCCATACTTTGTAATCTCTGGGCGATCACACACACACACACACACACACACACACACACACACACACACACACATGCTCACCCATACACATACTCACACACTCATACACACACACTCACATGCTCACCCATACACATACACATTAATACACACACACACACACTCACATGCTCACCCATACACATATCCATACATTCATACACACACATACTCACTCACCAAGAAAATACACACAACTGTGGACAGCCTTACCTCTTCTTACCTCCAAAGCAAAATGCATTCAACATTCAACCAAATGCAGCTCCATTGGAGGATTTGTCTTCAACGCTACAGGTCTGGACATTTTCTAAATTATTATTATATCTCCATTTTACAGATGAGAAAGCTGATGCTTTATGCTTAGGAAGGTAAGTTACTTATCCAAGATAAGTAGTGGGGCTAAAATATAACTCTCATTTCTTTTATTCCATAGTTCATACTGTTGGTCTATGGCTATTATTCCCTTCTTCCCTTTGGTTTCTCCTTCTAATAGGTGCACTGCTATTTTCCCACTATGTGTCCTGCTGTAGCCAAGAGTTTTGTACAGAATCATAATAAACACGTGCTTTCCATTGTCAGTATAAAGTTATATTTTCAATTCTCTGACCACTTCTCACTTCCAAAATTTACATGTCTGATCCATTATTTCTACAAGGCCATTCACTCTAATTTTCAATGTCAGACATAATTTGATATCAGCACATTTGATGCAAAGTATCAATGTCTGATAATTCTGTATTACCATTATATCCTAAATTCACTTGTAAAAATTCTCCTTTAATTGCACACTTATGCTTTAAGTATTTTATGATTATTGGTCTCTCAACTTCTTTATTAGCTTGTAGAAGAGAGTTTATGTTTCTCACTTTTCACAATGTTTTCCAGCCAGCATTATTCCCAAGCCTTCTTTACATGCACACTCTTCTCTATGTCACTTCTGGTTTTTATGCCCTGCATGTGGTCTCTATTCCACATGGAACACTGTAAACATATACTAAAACTTTTCAAAAGATATTGGCAATCCAAAGCAGTTTCACATGTTGCTTCATTTAATTCCTATAGAATCTAGTACTGTAATAATTACTAATTCTGGTTTGGCTTGGTGGATAGAGCATTGGCCTGTGGACTGAAAGGTCCTGGGTTTGATTCCTGTCAAGGGCATGTACCTTGGTTGCAGGCACATCCCCAGTAGGGGACATGCAGGAGGCAGCTGATCAATGTATCTCTCTCATCGATGTTTCTAACTCTCTATCTCTCTCCCTTTCTCTCTGTAAAAAAAATCAATAAAATGTATTTTTTTAAAAAGAAAAGAAAAAAAATAATTACTAATTCTTATTTTATGTGTAAAAAAGATCAAGAATTTGAGAGGTTTGAAAATACATGTTACCATGAAGCTTAACTGTAGAACTCTTCATAGTGCAAGGCCCTCTGAATGCTGGAACTTCAGACATAGTAGCTTATTCCTGGTACCATCAGGAAGCATTTCTCTGTGAGCATGTTGGCAATACAAGAGAAAAAGAGACCAGCTCCAGCAATATGTTGTAACTAGTCGACCAGTGCATGAAATTTGTACACGGTGGTGGAGGTTGGGGGGTGTTCTTGAGCCCAGCCTGTATCCTCTCCAAACTGGGATCCCTAGAAGGATGCCCTACTGCCGGTTTACAGGGATTGAGCCTAAACCAGCAGTCTGACATCCCTCTCGCAATCCGGGACTGCTGGCTCCTAACCACTCACCTGCCTGCCTGCCTGCCTGCCTAATTGCCCCTAACCACTCTGCCTGCCATCCTCCTCACCCCCCCCCCGCTGGCCTACTTGCCCCCATCTTCCCTCCCCACTGGCCTGTTGGCCCCTAACTGCCACCCTTCTGGCCTGCTCATTCCAATCTGCTCCCTCTAGCTGTCCTGATCACTTCCAACTGACCCCCACTGATGGCCTGCTCACCCCCAACTGGCCCTCTTGCTTGTCTGCTTACCCCCAATGGCCTCGCCACCCACCAGTCTGATTACCCACAACTGCTGTTCCATCCTGGCCTGATCACCCACAACTGTCTTGACCTCTAACTACCTCTACCTGGGCTCTGCCACCATGGCTTTGTCCAGAAGGACATCTGGAAAGTCTCTCAGTCTAATTAGAATATTATCATTTTATTAGTATAGATAGAGGCCAGGTGCATAGGTTGGGGCTATCTCGTTTGCCCTGAAGGGTGTCCTGGATCAGGGTGGGGGTCCTGCTGGGGTGCCTGGCCAGCCTGGATGAGGGGGTGATGACTGTTTGTAGGCTAACCACACCCCAAGTTCCCAGCCCTTCCTTTTTTGCTTTTTTTTTCCAGTGCCTCCTTGAGAGGAGGCCAAGGCTGGCTGAAAACAGATATCTGGGATTTATTTATCTACACTAATAAAAGAGAAACATGCAAATTGACCATCACTCTGCTACCCCCACCAGCCAATTGGAGTGATTATGCAAATTAACTCAACAAAGATGGTGGTTAATTTGCATACACAGGCATGGAGTGAATACTGCAGACAGTGTAGATGGAAGAGGAAAAGAAAGTAGAAAGTGGGGCAGCAGCTTGGGGTGGGAGTGAAAGCTCAGGGCGGTGGAAGGCAGTGGGCTCTTCCTTCCCATCCCTTATCTGCTTTGCTCAGGCCCCAGGAAGCCCTATTCTTGCAGGAATAGGCCTGAGAAAGCCCTATTCTTGCAGAAATCTTCTTGCAATGGGCCTCTAGTCTTCTATAATTGAAACTTTGTAGCCTTGAGTGGAGGCCAGGGCCAGCAATGGAGGGCGGGAAGCTTGGCTTCCTCCATCACTGGGGACAACACAAGCCTCCTGCTCACTCCAGCTCTGTGTCCGCCACCATCTTGGTTGGGTTAATTTGTATACTTGCTTTGATTGGATAGTGGGTATAGCGGGGTCAATTTGCATGTTTCTCTTTTATTAGATAGGATACCCTTTTTCATTTAAAATATTTATTTACTGATAAATTTAAGCTCTACCTTTTTAGAAAATTTCAATTATATGGTACAGTGTTGTCAACTATGTTTTACATTAGATCCTTACCTTCATTCTTTCTTTATTGATTAAGGTATTACATATGTGTCCTTATCCCTCCATTGCGCCCTCCCCAAACCTCCACTCCTGCACTCACCTCCATGATGTCTGTGTCCATTGGTCAGGCTTATATGTATGCATACAAGTCCTTTGGTTGGTCTCTCCCCCTTATCCCCACTTTCCCCTGCCTTCCCTTTGAGGTTTGATGGTCTGATTGATGCTTCTGTCTCTGGATCTATTTTTGTTCATTATATTCCATAAATGAGTGAGATCATGTGATATTTATGTTTTTCTGACTGGCTTATTTTGCTTAGTATAATGCTCTCCAGATCCATCCATGCTGCTGCAAATGATAACAATTCCTTCCTTTTTTTTTACTGCAGCATAGTATTCCATTATATAGATGTACCACAGATTTTTATAATCGACTCATCTGCTGAAGGGGCACTTAGGCTATTTCCAAATCTTAGCTATGATAAATTGTGCTGCTATGAACATAAGGGTGAATACATCCTTTCTGATTGGTGTTTTTAGTTTCTTGGGATATATTTCTAGAAGTGGGATCACTGGGTTAAATGGGAGTTCCACTTTCAATTTTTTGAGGAAATCTCATACTGTTCTCCACAGTGGTTACACCAGTCTGCATTCCCACCAGCAGTGCACAAGGGTTCCTTTTTCTTTGAATCCTTGCTAGTAGATGTCACTTGTTGATTTATTGATAATAACCATTCTGAGAGGTGTGACATGGTATTGCATTGTCATTTTGATTTGCATCTCTCTGGTGATTAGTGACTTTGAGCATGTTTTCATGTTTCTCTTGGCCTTAATTTTTAATTTTTTATCTATATTGTTGAAAGCATTACAGATATCTCCTTTCCCCCATTGACTCCCTCCACTCCAAATCTTTCCTCCCAGCACTTTACCACACTATTGACTGTGTCCATGAGTTATGCATATATGCATACAAGTTCTTTGGTTAATCTCTTCGCATGCCTGACCCCACTTCAGCCTTCCTTTTTGAGAGTCATCAGCCTGTTCCATCCTTCTATGTCTCTGGATCTATTTTGTCCATCAGTTTATTTTGTTCATTAGATTCCATAGCTTTTTTTATCCACTCATCTACTGATGGGCACGTGAACTATTTTCAGATCTTAGCTGTGGTAAATAATACTACTATGAACATAGGGGTGTATTTACTTTTGTTTCATTTAAAGTGGAATACTTAAACCCAAGAAACCTAGTACCTTTGCCTCCAAAAATGGAAGAGGGGAAATGTGATCTCAGTTCCTGTAATTCCAGGTCCTGGTGCCCCTTCGGTGGACCAGATGCTGGCATGGTAGTTACACAGTGAAAGCTGAGGTGAGTGGTGACATTAGCCCCAAAGTCTTCCACACCCAGGCAATAGTAGAGTGTGTTTTTGGATCTCACATGGCAATTTTTGAGGCCTTTAACTTTTTTAAATAACAAATTTTTCAGTACTGTGACATCCATTTGTTATCTTATTTTTCTAGTTAAATGGGTCATCTTTCTGAAATAATTGTCATGGCATGAACTTAGAGAATGGAAAGTGAACCTCTCAGAGCATGCAAAGACTTTCCTATTCTGTCAAGTATCCTGTTAGCAATTTCTAGATTTGTAAGGAGAGTTTATGACCTAAGGCAACAGGATAACTTAAGGACCCCCCCAATATTTTAGAAGTCAGATTCATGGGTCTGTATTTTTATTTTCAATGTTTCTCTTGATGCAGAAGTTACTCCCAATTCCATTCCAATTTCAGTCATTCATTCACCAAATATGTTTTAGGCACTAACCTAAATTCCGGGGATAAAATTGAAAAATTCTCTCCCTGCCCTCATGTAGCTAAGCAAAGAATTTAATATCAATCAGTGATGGTATGGTTTTTGTATAAAACTTAAGTCATCTGAATTATTTTAAATTGGTCCATGAAAAGAGGCTTATTACAGATAAATGGGCTAGTTATTTTGACTTTGCAAGGCACCCTTGATTTAAGGAATAAATCTGTTCTAGAAAATTTGTCTATAGAGTGAATCTTACCTTCTTTTTCTGGTAACTTTTAAAATAAAAGCTGACACATTTTCTGATGGAAAAAGGTCTTTTGGGTTGAAAATTTTATGGGTATGCTGTGTGAACAGCAAAGGAAGGAGGAAGAGAGATGTGGGGTTTGCATTCACCTGATTTGTGTGGCCCAAATAGCCACTTTGTTATCTCAGCAACATTTGTGAAAATTTCTTGGCTAGGAATGGACTTCTTCACCAGAATAGTTTTTTACTCTTCTTCAACTAAAGTTTTGCTTCTGTCTAGGAATTTCTAACTTTTCTAAAATTTTTTTTTCTCGTTTATCTACGTGATACAGAGCTATGACTATAAATCACATTTGCAGTAGCCAGGTATCCTGGAAATATGGCTAGAATAATATTTAATTCAAAATAGAGACAGACTCATAGATAGAGAGCAGGTGCACAACTGTTGAGGGGGGATGGGTGGGTGTGCAGAGATAGAGTAAAAATTTAAAAAAAAAATTAAAAAGCTTATGGGCATAGACAACAGTGTAGTAATTGCTGGGGGGAGGTGGTGACAGGAGATGGATGAGGGATAAATGATTAAGGGCGGAAGCCTTACTTGGAGCAGTGAACACACAATACAGTGTACAGATGATGTGTTGCACAATTGTACACTTGAATCCTGTATACTTTTATTAACCAGTGTCACCTTAATAAATTCAATAATAAATAAAAAATTAATGAATTAAAAAATTCATTCTTCTTAAACAAGATATTCTTTCTTAATTTGGAGGGTCAAATGCCTTTAAAATGATTGTTGGAACAGTCCCCATTCCTGTGCTGCTTTTGTGGAGAAAGAAGAGCAAACACTTTGCATTTAATTTGGTGTGTTTCTTCTCCATCAGCCCCCAAAGCTGTAGTCTCTTGGTAGGCAGACAGCACATCTTACATCTCTTTAGTGTTTTCCCTAGATCTTGGTTCTATGTTGGACAGAATAATGACTTGTGTTACTTCCTTCTCAGTTATGTCCACACCTGACATAAGTTACCTCTCACATTTATGGACAAAGTGTGAGTTGCTTCTACATCTGAGAGTTAACACAATGAAGGTGAGGACTGATCCTGACTCCCACAATCAACATCATGCCAAGTGTTTTGTGGGTGGTCAGTGAATGTGAGAAGAGTAAAAACATGCATTAGCATTTACTTTTATTTACATAACTACTTGATTTTGATATTATTATTGCCAACTACTGTCAGTACAGCAAGTCTTTGAATGACATCCCTTCTGTTATAATAGTGATGACAATCCATGGGAACTTAATTCTTCTTTTAAAACAAGTAGCATATGGTAAAACTGGTTTGATTTTGTTTAAAATCACAGAATTTCCTGGCTGGTGTGAATCAGTGGTTAAATATCTAACTATAAACCAGGAGGTCATGGTTTTATTCCCAGTCAGGGCATAAGCCTGGGTTTCTGGCTCCATCCCCAGTATAGAGCACGAAGGCAGCCCATCAATGATTCTTTCTTATCATTGACGTTTCTATCTCTCTCTCCCTTCTGAAATCAATAAAAATATAGAAAAATAAAATCATAGACCCCTATTAACTACAATAAATAAAGGCTTACTGTATTCTCAAGCTTTGCTCTCAAGGAATGTGTGAAAGACATGGCAAAGAACCTTCCTCTCTGCTTTACCAGACCAGTCCCTCTCCCCAACTGGACCTATGGAGGAGAAGAAGCATGGGTACAAGGGCTCAACAGAGCATCATTCCCCAACTTCCATGGAATTTCTCTGAAATGACAATTCATTTGTCTCCTGGAAGTAGCCGAATCCCATAGTATCTGAATCCCAGAGTCTCTAAATCTGGGACACAATTTCTACAGTGACAATCCATCAGGAATGAAGTGACAAGGCTGAAATAGAAAATGGTTAACAATATGGAGTGAACAGGAACCCAGTCACTTAGCCTTTTCCCAAGTATAAATAGAGTAGAATAGAATAGAATAGAATAGAATAGAATAGAATAGAATAGAATAGAATAGAATAGAATAGAATAAATATCTTCAATCTAACATTATGTCTTGTGTCTTCAGTTGCATGAACTGAATTCCTATGGCTTAAGGGAGCACATGTTTTAAAAATAACATTGCTTTTGGGAAATCCATGACTGTGTCCTCTGGCTGCATAATAAAGACCCCTCTCACATATTTGGCTTCTGTGGTTTGTGTAAGAAGTTGGGTCATGGCTATGCAGGGGTCCTGTGTGTCCTCCTGTTTGGTCCCTTACTGAGGTCATTGACAGAATCTTCATCCTCAAAATAAAGAAAGCTGTTTCCTCATTTAGGGACATCATCTACTCCATGGCTCCAGGAACCCAAAGACTTCTGGTGCTGAAAGCCTCACAGAGTTGGGAAGCCACTTGTTTCTGTCTTGTTGTGTAACTTTTGTTCCCATGGGACAACACTGAATTATTTCTGCATCCCATACATTTTCTTATGAAAACTACTTCTTCAGTTTTCACTGATGGCCTCCCATTTCAGAACTCAGGTCTTGTGCATGGGTTGAGCTGGTGGGACAAAGGCCATGGCGTCCCCTTCGTGGTTGCTCTCTCTCAGTGCTTATTCATTTAAGTCACTTTTGTCTTGTAGTCTTTCTGTCATGCCACATGCTATCTGAAGGCCAGAAGTGGCCAGTTCCTCATACAGACCAGACTCCGAATTCCATGGTATCTGAATTTCAGAGTCTCTAAATCTGGGACACAATTTCTACAGTAATAACCCATCAGGTATGAAGTGATAAGGCTGAAATAGAAAATGGTCAACAACATGGAGTGAACAGTAACTCAGTTACTGCTCTAGTGGACCACATTGTTGCTGTGAGTCAGCATCACCTGCAATTGAAAACAGAGTATCAGGGCAGTCATGTGCTGGGTCTCAGCCACTCTTCCCTCAACCTATGTGTAGTTGGGCAAATGTCATAACTCTTTCAGCCTCTGATGTCTTATCTGAAGATGCCAATCATACTATACTCCTCACATTGTGAATATTAAAAATAATAACACAACACCTAAAACATAATGGATGCTCAACTAATATAATGGCTCCCTCACCATTCATTTTGAAGTACTTTATAATCCAATGAATGACATAAAATTATACCTAAACCTTACCAATTAAGATTAAATTAAGTATTTAAAAAAAGAGGAAATAACTTATCTGCTTTAAAGACTCAACTTAAGTAGAAGGCAGGGAAATGTTTTTCCTCAATTAGGGAGAGGGCAAATATACCAACTTATTAGTGAAATCTGAGTCAGGAGAGGTTTTAGAGAGTTCTTGACATAGTGCCTCATCCCCAAAGCCATTAAAAATTATTCTGAAGAGTTCTTCTAATTAATATTCATGCCTCCCATAGTAGTAAAAGAACATTCCAGAGCCATCAACCTCTGAATTATTGGCTGTGAAATGTTCAAAGGCAAACAGTGCTATGAGCTATGGCTCTGCTCAGTTATGCCCTTACCCTGAAAATGATCCATCAGGGCCTCATATGCAATAACTATCTGGGTACTAATTTGTGACTCTTGGAAAGTGGAAAAAGAAGAGTTCTACACAGATTTGGGAAAATACCTTGGAAAGCCCCAGTTGAAAGCCTCAGAAGATGCTATTTGGAGGGAGTAAGACTGAGAAAGATACCCTTTTGAACTTTATGGAACATAATACTATTTATTATGCTTTCAAAACCATATTATGACTTGTTTCTCCAAGAAATTCATTACCTGTTCCATAACTTACATTGTTTAACTGGAATAAAAATTATCTAAATGCTATAAAAATAGCTCAGTTTTAGCAGAGATTCATCAGACTGATTTATTTCCCTTCATCTTTTATCAGACATTTTTGTTTTAAATGGCTGGTCTACAGGGACCCACAAAAGATAAAAAGGAAAACTGAGAGTATCAATTGTTTCTGGACTTGATATCATTACGCTCCATGTTGGATGCTATAGGGAAACTAACCCATGTCAGGAAGGTGTGAGTTATGAGCACCGACAGCAGTAAAGGACCACCTTCTCCTATGGGAGAAAGCTGGAATTAATAAGGAAGGGAGAAGGAGAGTGAGAGAAAAATAGACAGAAATGTGTTTCCCAGATAGAAAAGCTTCTGAGTCACCTTGGGCATGTCACTTGAATAATTTCCTTGGATCTCATATAAAATAAGAATACTATTGTGTTCAAAATATTTTTATAATTATTAGAAATAATATATGTAGGTTTCTTAGAGACCAGGTCAAGAATGTAGGTTCCTTTAAACTAATTATTACCTTTTAAATTTCATTTGCACAAGATGATGTCAAGGGCATGCCAGTGGGATTACAGGCATGGTAGTTGGACCCAACTGTATGGCCACCAGGCACCATATTATAGTGGGACATGTGGGAATTTAAAGCCAGAGTACATTCATCTGGCACTATTTGGGGTTTTTGGGCAAGGCAATCAGCCACAGCTCTGAGTCTCCCTGAAATCTCCTAGCTGAGTAGGCTAAATAAGCAAACCTTGACTCTCTCTATCAAAACATTTTCCAGGGTTATGTTTTCAATGAGCAACCATGAGGATGAGGTCGTGTCTCTTTCGAAGACAAAGAGTAGACTGGCTTACTGCTTGCTATAACATGATATATTTCTGAAGCCCCATGTTTTTAAGCTGTGATACAAAAACATTTCATGCACATTATCCACTTGAGCCCATGTGGGACTTAAGAGAAAGGAATCAATGTAAATTGTGCTACTTGTGCTGTGAACAATAAAGTTCTTTGTTTCTGATCCAGGAGTCTTATATCTTCTGCTAACATCCATAAAACAGTAATAGGCTAACTTAATAGCTGGCAAGGACAAAATCAGATCCCAGACTTGATAATGTTAGAAGTCAAATTATTTTATTCCTCACATTCATGGTTTGCTCTTCTGCAGAATATAGACATTAGTAGTAGTAATGAAGGATTGGCACAAGCATTTAATAAGTTATTAAATATTAAAGGTCCTGTCCAGTTCTTGAGCCATTATTGAGTGGTTGAATCCTTTCCACAGCCTCCACACTATGTGGACATTGCCGAGTCATTGCTACAGCAAGTCAGAACACCACTACCCAACAGATCATTAATTTCTTCTTTACCCCTTATGTTATTTCACCTTACCATCGGATGCTAAGCAGCTTGAGGACAGGGTCTGCATTGCATGTGTCTTTTGTAATCTTAGTTGTGTTTAACATAACGTCACAAAGATTCACAGCACCCAGAAAACATATATTTGAGTATTGCTCAATGGACATCTAGCTATGACCTTCAAGTAGGCCTTAAGCTTCATGAACATTGGCAGTCCTATTTCATGTGTCTCATTTCTTTCTCTTGGGAGACAAAGACATCATCAGTATATTTTTAAAATTATGAGTTCTTGAAATTATAAACCTACAAAATGATACCATAGGTTTATTGAATGTTCTTTGAATATCAATTACTAAATTTACATCTCTTTTTACTTCCCAATATATTTTAAAATATTTTTTTCTAATTCTTTTATAGATTAGACAACCAAAGCTCAGCAAGGTTGAATAAGTTTTCCAGTTACACAGCTACTAAGTTATATACACAGGGTTTGAGTTTAGTGCATCCAGACTCCAGAGTTTTGTTGTGCAATATGATAGCCACTAGCCATATATCATCATTTAAATTAAAAATTTTAAAGTTAATAATAGTTCTATTTCATAAATATAGAAGGCTATAAAAATCAAGACATTCCCACAAGGTTAGAATGTTAGCAAGAGACAGAACCAGGATCCAAATTTAGGACACTTAGTCAAACTGGTGCTATGGATCTCTCTGTAGGTGCACAGCTTCTCTGTCCCCAGGATATATGGTTGCTTCCATTTGTACTTTATATTTAGCCTTATTCAACAGAGTGACTGGAGCTCTAGACCCTAAGAATCCCAGGAAATAGTCTTCCTATCAATTTTATCTCATTCTATGTGATAGGACAGCAGATAATATGCTGTCTTACAAATAATTGATGACCAATAATTCTTGGTAGGAAATGATATTGTTAGAGACATGAAACAGAGTTGTTACAGAGATAAAAACAAATCTGGAATCTGTGGATGGAAAAGCTATCTTACAACTGACATATTTGGACACTAAATATTCTCCATAGACTGAGAGAGTGCTCAGTGAGAGACAAAGACCTGGAATATTACAGAAAACAGAGAAGCCAAAACAGGTAACGCTAGCTGTTAATAGAGGGCAGTCAGTAAACCTCAAGAAATGGGACACTGATGGGGCCTTGAAGGATACCTGAACTTGGAGGGCAAACTTCTTAACAAGGTAAGTTTTTGCTTCCCATTCTACCCTGATTTCCTAATGTCTCACAATATTTAAAAATCCACATTGCTTGCATTTTCTTATACACATTTGGCACTTCTTGCTTACCCATGTGTTTCTGCTCCTATATTTACCCTAATAATATACTTAACTAATTCTTCCTAATGAGTTATCTCTTAAGTCTTGCATAACCCATTCCCATAGGACTGATTAGTCACTCTCCTTTGTGCTACCCAAGAATACTGGGCTTATTTATAAAACTACACTTATCTGATTTCTTTCTGTTTCTGTTTCCCTGAATCAGTTAGGTTTTTGCTACTTAAAAACAACAACAGAATACGTAGTGGCTAAAGGCCCAGTGCATGAATTCATGCATGGGTGTGTTTCAGCCAGTCCACCTGCGCAAAGAGGAGAAATTTGCAGAGCTCCCTGTAGCTCCTGCTGGGTGGCCTCAGACACTAGCTGACTTGCACCTCCTTGGAGATCCAGGAACCAGTGTACCTAGAGGTCAGTCTGAGATGACACCAGATTTCAACTCCTCACATACATAAGTGACACATTCAAGAGGCAGACTCATTAAGCACCACAGCCCCACTGAAAGCAAGCCTTGCCCCATAGGAGTGTCTTCAGCATAGCAGTTCTTCTATTAATAGACACAGCTAATCCTCACAGTCAATTGGCCTGGAGGTCAATTCCTCCCAGAGTACCAATAGCAATCAAGGCTTAACTACAACAAGACTGTGAAATGAGCCCACAGGGGGTGCACCAAGAGTGTCCACCTCAGGTGATTGGGGAAGTGGAGCTACTGGGCCCTAAGGACAACTAGCACATAAAGCCATTCCATAAACACCAGGAGGCAGCCAAAATGCAGAGACCAAGAAACATGTCACGAATAAAAGAAATGGAGGAAAGCAAATGACTGGACATAGAATTCAAAACCACATTTATAAGGATACTCAAGAATCTTCTACAAACCGCTGACAAACTTATTGAGAACTCTGAGAAACTTAGTGAGACTTTCAAAGATCTTAATGAGAATGCCAAAAAAAAAAAGAAAGAAAAAGGACGAGTCTGAAATTAAGCATGCACTGTCTGAAATAAAGAATAATATACAGAAATACAACAGCAGACTAGAGGACCCCAAGAATCAAATCAAAGATCTGAAATATGAGGAAGCAAAAAACACCCGAACAGAAAAAAAATAAAGAGTCCAAAAATGTGAAGATAGTGTAAGGAGCCTCTGGGACAACTTCAAGAGTACCAAGCTCAGAATTATGGGAGTCCCAGAAGAAGAGAGAGAACAAGATACTGAAAACATATTTGAAAAATAATGACTGAAAACTTTCCCTACCTGGTGAAAGAAATAGACTTACAAGTCCAGGAAGCACACAGAACCCCAAATAAAAGGAATCCAAAGAGGACTACCCCAAGACATATCATAATTAAAATGCCAAGGGCAAAAGACAAAGAGATAATCTTGAAAGCAGCAAGAGAAAAACAGTTAGTTACCTACAAGGGAGTATCCATACTACTGTCAGCTGATTTCTCAACAGAAACTATGCAGGACAGAGGGAGTGGCAGGAAATATTCAACGTGATGAATAGCAAGAACCTACAACCAAGAGTGCTCTATCCAGCAAAACTATCATTCAGAATTGAAGGTCAGATAAAGAGCTTCATAGATAAGAAAAAGCTAAAGGAGTTCATCACCACCAAACCAAGATTATATGAAACGCTGAAGGGTTTTATTTAAGAAGAGGAGGAAGAAGAAAAAGGTAAAGATAAAAGTTATGAACAACAAAGTGATAACAAATACATACCTATCAACAAGTGAATCTAAAAATCAAGTGAATAAAAAAATATGATGAACAGAATAAACTGGTGAATATAATAGAATTAGGGGCATAGAAAGGGAATGGACTAACAATTCTCAGGGGAAAGGAAGAATGAGGGGTGCAGGAAAAATTGGATAAAAATATTACACCTATGGATGAGGACAATGGTGGGAGAGTAAGGGCATGGGGTGGAGGGAGGGTGAATCACCTGGAGGGGAGCTATGAGTGGGGGAAGAGCAACATCTGTAATAAACTGAACAATAAAGATCAATTTTAAAAAAATGTCCCTTCAAGACTCTAGTCAGAAACTTAAATTGAAATAATGTCTGTTGCACAGCTGGGAGACCGAGTCTGCTGCATCTGCTGACCTATGAAGAGCCTAATAACATATGTATTATATTTAATAGAGAATACTTAAAATCAAAATACAATAACTTTAGAAATATTACATAATATAAACATTTCCAGTCTTCAGCAACTTTTGAGAATAATCTTGATTAATACAGGCCCTCCAGCTTTCAAAAATGTCTTTATTAGGAATGTCTTGATGTTTCAGAGAAGATACATACTCCTCAAAACTCTGATATTGCTGGGAAAATCCAGTGCCTGGGGGGAGTTTTATTGTTTGTCAATCTGTACTTGACATTTCTGGAGCCAGCAGTGCCCTGCTGGGCATTGAGGGCTGCCCTGGGCATGGACTCCACTGGAGCCTGTTGGGAATCCTGTACAGTATTGTTATCATTAAAAATTGAAATTGCAATTTAAAGACTCCCCAAAAAGAAATCTCCAGACCTGGTAGTTTTATTGTAGAACTTTACAATGCTATTAATGATTTAAAGAATTAAGATCAATGTCAAACTATCTCTTTTAGAAACATTCCAACTCATTTTATTTTACCCTGATAACAACATCAAAGTTATTATAAAAAAGAAAACTATAGACCAATATTTCTCATGAATTTATACATAAGTCTAATCAGCGAATTGTTAGTAAATCTTACCTTTTACAAAAACCAACTCAAATTTTAAACATAGAACTCCAAAGCTTTTACCAAAAATAAATAGAAGGATATCTTCAGGAACTATGGTTAGGCAAAGACTTGTTAGGATGACACCAAAAGCCTGGAAAATGAGGGAAAATGATAGATTTTATCTCATCAGAATTTAAAATGTTTTCCCTGAGAAAAATCCTATGAAGAGAAGGAAAAAATAAGCCACAGGTTGGTAGAAAATGTTTGCAACTATATATCTGACAAAGGACTTGTAGCCTGAATATAAAAACTGTCATACCTCAATAGTAAAAACAAAACATAGAACAAAAATAAGCCCATGGACACAGACAGTAGTGTGGTGAAAATCCAGGGGTTGAGCTGAGGGGAGGGTCAATGGAGACAAAAGGGGACTCTGTAATATTAAAATGAGTTAGAGCAGAACAAGGTAGACAGGTGAAAGAGGGGGAAGAAGAAGGAATCGTGGAGCTAGCTGAAACCACAAAATGTTTTGCAAAAAACAGGATAGCAGAAAAATAAGGAACAAGGATTTTTTTTCTTGTAAGTGCAAAATAAAATGTTTGCAAAAAGCCCAGGAACCAATCAGAGAGTGGCACAGATAGACAAAGGGTGGGCTGTTAGCAGATATAAGGGGAGAGCAGAATGCTTTAATGACAACCCATTTGAGTCCCTTCCCCAGGTGGGGAGCCTGTGTTTGTCCGTAATACATCCCTGCCTTGTTTGAACTCCTCTGGTCCATGGCTTTATTCTTTGATTTCATGAGACATGACCCGGGAAGAATTCCTGCTTACCGGGTCTGGTATCAATACTTTCAACCATAAGATAATTTAAAAAATAAGCCAGTCAGTTTAGAACATGGACAAATGAAATGAAGAGACATTTTACCAAAAGATTTTACAAAAGTCAAATAATGTTGAACATAAAAAAAAACCATACTAAAATGACGAGATATCATTACACAAATATCAGATGGGTTAAAATGAAAACAAAAATAGTGACCACATCAAATGCTGGCAAGGATTGGGAGAAACTCCATCACTTAGGCATTGCTAGTGAGAAGGCACAAACACTTTGGAAAACAACTTGTCAGTTTGGGAATAAAATGTACCGTGCTACTACCATACAACCCAGCAATTGCGCTTTCGTTTATTCCTCCCGGATAAATGAAATCTGATGTTCGCACAAAAACATGTGCATGAATGTCCATAGCTACCTTATTCATAATAACTAAAACACAACCCAGACATCCTTCAATGGGAGGTGGTTGAAAAAGCTATAGAATACTCAGTAATAAAAAGAACAAACTATCAATTCAGGAAGTAACCTTGATGAATCTCCAGAGAATTTGACTGAGTGATATAAGCCAACTTCAAAAAGGTACATAATGTACCATTATGTTGATACTAAAGGTCTGGTGCATGGATTTGTGCATCAGTGGAGTCCCTTGGCCTGGCCTGCATCCTCTCAAAATCCAGGAACCCTCAGGGGATGTCAGATTGTCAGTTTCAGTTCATTCTCCACAGGCCAGGCCAAGGGACCCCACTGGTGCACAAATTTGTGCACCGGGCCTCTAGATGCATATAAAATCTTTAGAATCTCTTCTCTCCCTCCCCCCCTCCTCCCTTCCCTCTGAAATTCATCAGTTTGTTCCATATTTCTATGCTTGTGGGTTGAGCGTTGGCTCCCTGGTAGTCAGTGCGCATTATAGCTATTGGTGTAATGGTGAAACAGTTGAACAGTTGTTCAGTCACTTTATATATAATATTCTTGAAAAATATTATTGAAATATGCAAAAGATTAGTGGTTGCCAGGGGTTAAAGAAGGGGATGGGGGTCAGAAGTATGTGAATGTGGTCATAAAAGAAGAATGTTTGTGGTGATGGCAAAGGGTATACTGGATTTTTAAAAATATTATTTCCTACAGCTGCATATGCACTTTAATTATCTTAAAATAATAAGTCTGTAAATAACCAATTCTCTCTCAGTGATTGAGGGTTTGCTCTAGGTCTACTTGGGGTAGTCACATCCTCTGGGACTTTGTGTGCATTCTTCCTTGAGAAGACTCTCTCACCCTGGGGCATGTCTTCTCCCCAACAGGGTATGGCTCCTAAGTGACCAATTTCTCTTGGGCCAGTCATGCCCAGTCAGGCTTGCACTCAGCAGCTATGGATAGGACCCCATCTTGTACTGACTGCAGGGCTTGAAGGTGCTGATGAGGCCAATTCCTTCAGTGACTTTACTTTAGAACAGAAATAATCAAAATTAAGACATGAAAAAGAACAAACTATCAATTCAGAAAGTATCCATGATACTTATCATAATTAAGACATAATAGGTCTTATGCTGAGGCAGGCACTATTTTTATTAACATGTGGACACTTTTTATAAATTTTAACCCATTCTCCACTAGCCATTCTGATATAAAAAACATGATTTTTTAATATTATTGCCCACTTTCCAGATACTTTGTATAAGACTTGTGTCCTCCATCCAGAAATCAAATAGTACTATAGTTCTCTGCATAGTAGCATGACCAGCTCCTACAAAGTAGCTGGAAGATGTGTTGTAAATGTTTCAACACTGACTCTGAGCAAAAAAGAATGTATCTGTGTGTACATCCACACATTCATATAAATGCATACACACACACACACACACACACACATATGTAATTAAATTTTTATTCATAATTTAGGTGCAATACACATAAATCTACATATTTACACATGCTTGTAATAGGTGGTACTGATGTAAGTCATGTATATAGCACACAATATACAAGTGATAAAATATACAGCACTCTATAGTTTTGTAAATTCCATACAGAAAATTGAATCTTACAGAATGCTTTGTTGGTTTTTGCCAAACTCATATCTAAACCAACATACAGTTGCAACTAATGAACAAATGTAGTTCCCACACAGTGTTGGCTGATATTTTCTTTGGCATTAACAAGCAAAATACAAAACTGAAAGAATAATGACATATTGGAACTTCACTCATTTGTGTGAACTGAGCACATTTTTTTGCCGAGTTCAAATAATGAGCTTTTAATCCTGGAGGAATGTTTTCTAAATTTTTGTGCTATTTTCAATGGCTTGAATACATAATATTTTAAAATTTAATCTTCATTATTATTTTTCTCCATTAATTTATTTAGTCTAGTCAAGAGACAGAAAACTCTTACTATTAAGTGTCAGAGTATAAATATTTTGGGCTTTGCAGGCCAGACAGTCTCTGTCACAACTTTTTACAATGGCAGCCTGCCATTGTAGCTCGAAAGTGGCCATAAGCAGTACAGAGATGCGAGTCTGGCTGCGTTTCAATTAAACTTAATTTACAAAGAGACTTGGCAGACTGGATTTAGTCAAGACACAGTATGCCAAACCTTGTTTTAGACCAGGACTGAACAATCTTTATGTAATAGACCAGCTGGTAAGATTTTAAGCTCTGTGGGTCACATAAGGTCTGAATAGCATGTTCTTTGCCTTTAGTTTATAATAATATGAAAATATAAAAGTGATTATTACCTTGCAGGCCAGATTTGACCCATTTGTTTTAGTTTGGTGATCCCTGGTGTAGAAAATAAATAAAAAAATAAATAAATAAATAAATAAATAAATAAATAAATAAATAAATAAATGTTATTATTGATTTTAGAAAGAGGAAGGGAGAGGGAGAGAGATAGAAATGTTGATTTAAGAGACACATTCATGTGAAAGAGAAACATCATTCAGTTGCCTCCTGCACACCCTGTACTGGTTGAGCCCACAATCCAGGCATGTGCCCTGCCTGGGAACTGAATCAGTGATCTCTTGGTGCATGGCACAATGCTTAATCCACTGAGCCATACTGGCCAGGGCTAAACCAAGTCTTGATTTGTAGGATTTACCTATTTCCCTGGTATAAATGTATCCATGGCTGATTTTCTTTAAAAAATCCTCACCTGAGAATATGTTTGTATTTATTTATTTATTTTTACAGAGTGAAGAAGGGAGGAGATAGTGAAACATGAATCAGTTGTCTCCCACATTTATTCCAACCAGAGATGGAACCTAAAACCTAAGTATATGCCCTGAACAGGAATTGAACACAGACTCCAAACAACTGAGCCACACTGGCCAGGGCTCCATGGCTAATTTTACATTCTTAATGTGATGTCAGTGGACCTAATGCTGGGAAGAGATGTACACTAGAACACCATTATATGTATTTCCAAAATGCAATACAGATAAATAATCTCAAGAGCATGGAATATAAATACAATGAATTAAGTAGGAAATAATGAGTTTAGATTTAAAAACTAATTATAATTAAATGTATTAAAATTATATTTATAATATATTAACAATTATAGTTAAATATAAATTTAATTCCATTTACATTTGTTGATAACAGTATACATTAAATGTAATTTAAATTTTATTATATTATAAACTGGAGATAGCCTGGGTGGTGGATAGATTTTTACTTGCAACAATAATGTACATGGTCTTAGGACTCTGCCAGGTAGTGTGGTTTGGCCAGGGTAGAAGGGAACAATTAGAGTAGTAGTCCCTGAGGGTAAGAATTGAGGTATAGATCTAAAAAGGCTTGGTGTGGTGAGTCAGGGGAAATTGGAGCAGCAATGTCTATGTCTAGACAGGTTGATAGCAAGAGGACCAAGAAATTTTAGAAATGGGAAAATACACATGTATTAATAGGAAACCATTCCCAGGAAATTTTCAGGGTCTGGGCAAGTGATTTTGCATGGGTTTGGTGCTAATAAGGCATTCACAAATACCCATTATTATTGTTGTTGTCATTATTATCATCATTAAATGGAGAGAGGATGAGGGACTTGGACTGAGCCCCTGGGGCTTGTTCCAGGGAACCAGAGAGGAAAAGGCAAGTCCTTCTGAGACTTCCATCTCTGAAATGCCCCAGGGCCCTGTCTCCTAGGCTCCCTTATGTGCAAGAATAAACAGCTTCCAGGTGCCATGAAGGATAAACCTGTGTTCATACACAGAAAAACAGGCAGCCTCATTCTGTTCAACCCCAGACAGTACTGCTGAGTGTGGTAGCTCCATGCATTATAGCTCCAAGCTTTCCACCTACAATACTACCTTGTCACCAGAACATCAAGAAATGAGGCTGTTTAGTCACACAGTCAGGGCGGCATACCTGGCCCAGGGAAGAGAGGTGAGTCACAAGGAAAGGAAACTGTGATGTTAGAGAGAAAGTGAAGATGCAATAGCGACACCTGGGAATGCTGAGATCCTAGATTTAGGGTATTAGACACTGAAACTGGCTTAGAGGAGCACACAGATAGGGCTTGGTCAGGGCATGTTCCCCAAGCACGCCCAGCAGTCCTTGAAGCCTGGAGGCAGATTTCCTCACTTTGGAGACTTACCTTGATAATGCTAGTGCATTTTTTAGGAGACTGGAGTTCTCTTAGAAGAAGAAATATACCTGCATAAGCAATCCAGAACTTCAACACAATGTCAGTATTTCTCCATAGCTTTGCAATAGAAGGTGTTCAAAGGTGGATTTCACAGAAAGTTATTACTTCAGAGAAAAAGCTTTATTCAGGTGAGTTCAGTAGAATAAGCCAGGAGAGAGGGCCTAAATGTTTGGGCTGGGTCCCCTATTTCCCTCTAGGAAGCCACTCTAACACTCTCATCCTCTTTTCCCATCTCAGAGCTGATGGTTAAGTGCAGAACCATGGCAAACACCCCAGTAGTCTCCAGTGTAATCTGCCACAGGTGGTCAGTTACTAAGGCCTGTCCATTGGACCGCCTACATTGTACCCACACTTGTTGCCTTTGAGTCAACTGGATTGTCATTTCTTTCTCAAGTACCTGCTTCTTAGCTGAACTGTTGCTGATCTCCTTTCTTCAGTCTTACCACCTCTTCAGTCCATCATTCAAACTGTTGCCAGAGTAACCTCAAGTGAACATCTGATCAACTGCTTGTCATATTTAGATATAAATTAAATTATTTGGTGTGGTTCATAAAGGTTTTGTTATCTAGTTTCTCTCAACATGCACCCCACATTTCATCTCCTCTACCACTTTCCTTCCTCCCATCCATCTCTACACCAGTTTTCATTTCATTATTACCAAATTGCCTTTAGATTCATGTGGCTTTGCACATGCTGTTCTTTTTGTTTTCAATACCTTTACTTTGTTTTCCTCTTTCATCTTGAATTAGACACCTAATCTCTAAAGATCAACGCTAAATTTTCCTTCCATTCTCTACTCCATCTAACCCAGATAGAGATTCTTAAGACAGGTCAGGCCTCCACTTTCCTTAAAAAATAAGCAAAAACAAAACAAACAAACAAACAAAAAAAAAAAACAGACAAATCAAAACAAATGCAAATCAAACCAAACCAAACAAACCAAAACAAACAGACCTCCAACAGTACTATCCCAGTATAGTTTATGAATTTTCTTCTGGAAAAATGCTGGCAGATGATGCGTCTCTGGAAAAAGTAAAGGTCTTCTTCTTCTTCTTCTTCTTCTTCTTCTTCTTCTTCTTCTTCTTCTTCTTCTTCTTCTTCTTTTTCTTCTTCTCCTTTGGCAAAACAAATTAATTTCTTAACAAGGAAAACAGAAAAAAAGGGTGTTTCTGTTTGTTAAAATATAAATGTAAATTATGTGGCATAAGTCATACAAATATTTATTATTTGCCTGTTGATGATTATATGTAAAGAGAAGTGACAAAAGGTGGAAAAGGAAAGGTTGTCTTAAAGTTTGAATTTTATTTAGTATAGAATGAGAAATTTTAAAAATTTAATAGCATGACATAAAATATATATTTTACATTTTATTTTAAAAATTTTCATACAGCAAAATTGTATTTTTTCAGTTTTTTTTTTCTGTTATTCAATTTTAGGAATGTTTTTTAAATATATATTTTGGCTATCAATCCCTTATCAAATATATGATTTGCAGATATTTTCTCCTATTCTATAGGTTGTCATTTCACTCTGTTGAGTATTCTTTGGTGCACAAAAGTTCCTGGTCATGTATTCTTGACTGGAATCAAACACAGGCGAACACTCTATCCACTGAGCCAAACCAGCTAGGGTTTTTTTCTTTTCCTTTTTGTTACCTATGCTTTGGGGTGTCAAAATTCATGTCATAAAGTTTTTCCCTTATGCTTCTCACAGTTTTATAGTTTTAGCTCTTACATTTAGGTCTTTGGTCCATTTTGAGTAATTTTTGTTTATATTGTAAGGTAAAGGTTCAGCTTTATTTTTTCTTACATGTGAATAAACAGTTTTCCCCACACAGTTTGTGGAAAAAAATGTACTTCCCCCAGTGAGTGGTCTTGGCACTCTTGTAGGAAATTATTTGACCATGTATACAAGGGTTCTTTATTCTATTCTGTTGGCTTATCTATCTCTTTATCCAGTATCACAGTGGTGCTATGGTATGTTTCTTTTCCTTAAACTTTTTTTTTTTAATTTATTTGAAAGAGAGAAAGAGAGACAGAGAGTGAGTGAGTGAGAGACTTGTTGTTCCACTTATTTATGAATTCATGGGTTGGTTCCTGTGTGTGCCCTGATTGGGGATGTAACCCAAAACTTTACTATATTGGGACGATGCTTTAACCAACTGAGCTGCCTGGCTGGGGCCACACTGCTTTTGATTACTAAGGTTCATACTGAGTTTTGAATGTTTTTATTTCCTGAAAAAGGGATATGAGTGACCTTATCTCTGAGATAATCAACTTAGGCACAACATTCCTGGTCAGTTGCATGAAAGCCACTATTATAAACCCAGGGCCTATAGGTCCAGACAGGGGACAGACAAGGTTGGTAATGGGACTAATCGGCTGCAGAGACATTCCAAAGAAAGCAGACTTGAGCTGTGCCCACAGATTTGAGCTGTGCTGCCTTTTGTTATCATCCTGTGATTTGGCCGCTGGTCAGGAGACCTGTCTTTTTCTTGGACAACTATGTACATTGAATTGGGGCAAAGACAGGCACATAGGTGGCATTGCTTCAAACAACTGCTGGAAATCGCTGGTGCTGAGTGCTCCCATGGCCTCATTCGAAGAGGGGTGGTGTCATTTACTCAAATTGTCCTTGTCACAGGACTGGAGCAGTTTGCCTGGTGAGAAGGGTAGAGAAGGCCTATAACTCAGGAAACACAGCCATACCCCCCAAAATTCCTAAGAGCTCAGGTGAAGGGATTTATTTTTGCCAACTTTCCTCAGGGCAAGAGTTCCAGGTAAAGTTCAGTTCATAGACATTGCCCTGCTCTGCAGTTGCACCTCCACTTTTTTTGCCTGCATTTGAGACACAGGATGGTGATTACCAGAGAGAAGGGTGGTGGAGGGAGAAAAGGGTAAATGGGGGTCATTGGTGATGGGAGGATATTTGATTTGGGATGGTGAGTACATAATACAATATACAGATGATGTATTATATAACTAATGTCATCTCAATAAATTTAATTAAAAAGAAAAGCAAAGGACAAATAATAAACTAAAGGAAGCTTGTAATAGAGTCTAAACATCTTTGTTACAGTGTGGGAACCTCTTTCCACGTCCCGCGTGGTTCAGGGTTCCCGGGTCAGGGTTCGGGTTCTGAAGGAGGCCGCACGCAAACGAAATAAGAGACTAGAAAATATTAATTTGGCGATATTGGGGGGCCAGGCGGGAGCCTTCCTCTAGTGGGAAGGACTACCGTCTTGCTCTGGCCTTCTACTTCCTTTTATTAAGG